>JAVTVY010004463.1:0-42026 GCA_036873755.1 Hanleya hanleyi
GTGGCGTCGTAAATTATCTAGACGAGTAAACAGCTTCTGGCAAGTTGTGCAAGTGAACATCTTGGTGGTTGACAGAGTGTCTGATGAAATGGCCAGGCCGCTTCCCTTTTATAGCACGCTAGCTGGTGATCTATTTTTAGCACACTCAGTTCAACTATCCCCAAGTCGAGGGCCGAGCCGTGACATCTTCGGTAACCTCCGTATCTCTTTGGGCACCTCAAATTGCGCGCCGGGGTCAAAGGTCAGTTCCCGTCACGTGATCGGAAGCGGAAGTGACCTCACAGAGGTCATATGGAAATGTCACTTCTGAGCTCTGAGCTCCACAGGCTTTGAGCTCCAAGAGCTCCCCGATCCAAGAAACACACTCGCAAGCACACACATACACACACAGAGGCATACATACACATACACACGCACGCACACGCACACACACGCCTACACACACACACACACACACACAGACGCAAACTCACATTTGCACCGCGGTGGAAACCTTTGCGCGCCGGGGTCAAAGGTCAGTTCCGGTCACGTGAACGGAAGCGGAAGTGACCTCACAGAGGTCATATGCAAATGTCACTTCCGAGCTCTGAGCTCCACAGGCTTTGAGCTCCAAGAGCTCCGATCCAAGAAACATGCAAATGTGTGTTTGCGTCTGTGTGTGTGTGTGTGCGTGTGCGTGCATGTGCGTGTGTATGTGTATGTATGCATCTGTGTGTGTATGTGTGTGCTTGCGAGTGTGTTTCTTGGATCGGGGAGCTCTTGGAGCTCAAAGCCTGTGGAGCTCAGAGCTCGGAAGTGGCATTTGCATATGACCTCTGTGAGGTCACTTCCGCTTCCGTTCACGTGACGGGAACTGACCTTTGACCCCGGTGCGCAATTTGAGGTGCCCAAAGAGACACGGAGGTTACCGAAGATGTCACGGCTCGACCCTCGACTTGGGGATAGTTGAACTGAGTGTGCTAAAAATAGATCACCAGCTAGCGTGCTATAAAAGGGAAGCGGCCTGGCCGTTTGATCAGACACTCTGTCAACCACCAAGATGTTCACTTGCACAACTTGCCAGAAGAAGTTTACTCGTCTAGATAGTTTACGACGCCACGAGACCTCCACCCACAACGATGGACTGTATACTTGCATAACCTGCGCACGGTCATTTAATCGGGAAGATGCTTTACTGCGCCACGAACGTTCATTCCACGAGGACGCGACGGAACAATGTAAGGATTGTGGTCAACTCTTCAAACGACGCAGTCAGTTAAAACGGCATCAGCGTTTGATCCATGGTCCGTCACCACGGTTTTGGCGACAACTTCCTACTGAAGAGGAGCCGCGGAAGGTCAGACCCACTGAAGATAAGCCCGGGAAGACGAACGCCACTGGTGATGCGATGACGGAGAGCCCGCCTATACCTACAGTTGGGAAGAGCCTGGATTTCCGGCCGGACCCCACCGTTACGGTTTCGAGTCATACGTCATACATCGAACATTTTCTGGACGAGCCCATAAATGTTCCTAGCGATCTCTTACCCGAAGATCATCCAGAGAGTGACATCTCTCGGCGCCATTGGTCCATGACACGGCACTGTTTCCACCGTCATCGCCCTATCTACAATTTCCCACTGACCAACCTCACCCGTCTACGCAGCTACGTGGAAACCATCTTCAATGACCAACCTACGGCCTTCACATTAAATGTAGCATTTGGGTACATCTTATGCCATAAGATGACGGGTGAATTGCGCTATTTCTATTCCAGTGCCATCAACCCAGTGTACGACCAACCGTTTACCATCATTAACCGGAAGTCACTAGAGATGATGCTGGACCAAGTGGAACAATTGGATGTCTTGGGATGGGCCCAACAACAACGACCCAACACCAAGTGGACAGTGAAGAGGGTGACCAATGTTACCTTACCAAGCTGATCCACCACTGCCATCGGTTGAATGCGTCACTCGTGCACTGATGAATACCATAACATGCCGTACATGCTCTATGTCTACATGCTGATCATTGACTTGAGCTCAGTAAACACTTGTACCTAATGTGACGGTGCGTTAAATAATAAAACATGGTGTTTGATATTTCAATTTGTTTTGCTGTGAACATACTAAACATACCCAGGGCGGCTCCCCCAGCCTGGGTATGATGTAACATTGGGGATAATAAACTGTATGAACATTGCTGAACTTGTTGTTATTCACATCACCCCATTGACTTGATAGGCAGATCCCAATAAGCCTGGGGACCGATATTAGCCCTTTTGGCTAGAGGTGATAGGGGTTTTCCCCTAGTTTAGAACTGATTGTGCTAAAAATAGATCAACAGCTAGCTTGCTATAAAAAGGAAACGGCCTGGCCGTTTCATCAGACACTCTGTCAACCACCAAGATGTTCACTTGTACTACGTGCTCGAAATCATTCACTCGCCGGCACGACTTGCGCCGCCATGAGGCTACCAAGCACGATGGAACCGCCCGGTATAGCTGTACGATATGTAGGCCTACACTGTCGTTTCAGCGCCCAGATCATTTACAGCGCCATGAACGCTCAATTCATGAGCCACCCAAGCGTCCATGCGAAGAATGTGGTCAACTCTTCAAACGACCCAATCAGTTAAAACGGCATGAGCGTTTGATTCATGGTCCGTCACCACGGCATGAGGGACAACTTTCCACTAAAGAGACACCCAGGAGGGACAGAACCACTGAAGATGAACCCGGGGAGGAGAATGCCACTGGTGATGCGATCACGGAGAGCCCGACTATACCCACAGCGCAGAAGAGCCTAGATATCCAGCCGGTCCCTAGCATCACTGTTTCCAGTCATACGCCTGACAACAACGAACATTTTCTGGAAGATGCGGTGGATGTTCCCAGCGATCTCTTACCCGAAGATCATCCAGTGAGTGAGATGTATCTACGCCATTGGTCCATGATCCGACACTGCTTCCACCGTCATCGACCTATATTGGACTTGTACAATTTCCGACTGACCGACCTCGCCCGCCTACGCAGCTACGTGGAAGCCATCTTCAATGACCAACCTACGTCCTTCACATTAAATGTAGCATTTGGGTACATCTTATGCCATAAGATGACGCGTGAATTGTGCTATTTCTATTCCAGTGCCATCAACCCAGTGTACGACCATCATTTCACAATCACCAATCGGGCGTCGCTAGAGACGATGCTGGGCCAACTGGACACTGTGGATCCCTTGGAATGGGCCTATGAACAGCGTTCCAACACCAAGTGGATAGTGGAGAGGGTCACCAATGTTACGTTCTTCGTGGTTAAACTGACCCACCACCCCCATCGGATGAAAGTATTCACCCATGCACTGATAGATACTCAGAATGCGCAAACAACTATCTGAGGATATGTTTCCTCAACGGTATCCTGGCCTGCCCGATGACGATTAGAACAAACGGTTCAGAGCGAACATGGCCGAAGATGGAACTTTCTGAAATGGCGACTTCTGATTGGACAAGAGTAGCCGAGAATACATCTAACGGACAGGAACGAATATGACAGATGCAAATGGTGGCCTCTGATTGGACAAGAATATTCTTGAATTGTAAATATACCCAACGCGGCTCCCCCAACGTGGGTATGATGTAACATTGGGGAGAATAAACTATATGAAAAAAAACTTCTTCTTGTTGTTGTTCTCTCATGTGTCATCCTTGTTGTTGCTGCTGCTGTTGTTCTCTCTCCGGTCTATATCATGGTGTTATGTTAGAGTGTTAAGGTGTAACGACGGGCGTCGACGGGCGTCACTGCATTTCGAAGAATTAGTGACAATTCCATGGAATATCAGAGCTTCTGAGCTATTTCACCTGGGCGTTGAAGCATTAAGAATGGCGTTGGTGAGCGTTGCTACAAGATGACACCTCACACGACGCATTCGGACCAAGGATGGTGCATCTTGGTACACCAAATACCATCCTTCACTGCCCCAAAATGCTCACTTTCGCTACTACTCCTACTGATGACGTCACCAATGACGTCACAGATGCTGTGGACAGCCCTCAAATCGAGGTCTGCACGCCGAGAACTACAAGATGACACCCCACACGACGCATTCGGACTGAGGATGAAGCATCTCTACCCCAAATACCTTCCTTCACTGCCCCAAAATGCACACTTTCGCTACTACTCGTACTGATGACGTCACCAATGACGTCACAGATGCTGTGAACAGCCCCCAAATCGGGGTCTACACCCCGAGAGCTACAAAATGACACATCCCAGGACGCATTCGGACCAAGGATGGTCCATCTCGACCCCAAATACCTTCTTGTACTGCCCTAAAATGGCCACTTTACTTACTACAACCAACTGCGCATGCGCAGATTAACGCGACTTGCACTTAAAAACACACCATTCTGACTCTAACCCACACAAGCTTCAATTTGACACCTTCCACGACCCATTCGGACCCATAGCGGTCCATCTCTACCCCAAACACACACCCCCAAAATTGCCTGCTTTCTATACTACGGCCAGACTGCGCATGCGCAGAGTATTGACAACGTACGAACCATTAGTATAGTCAAGTGCTCCTGCATGAGAGCTTCAAAATAAGACCTCATACGACACCATTGGACCACCAGGGACTCACCTAGACTTCAACACGTCCACCCCGTATGGGCCTATACTCCCATAGCCATGCAGTATAGGCCTATGGGCCTATATGGGTCTAGGTGACTTTTTTCAAAAATTTCACCGTTTCGCTCCGGGACACTTCCTATCATGTTCTAAATGACGAGACTAAGAAAACAAATCCAAACAACCATACCGCAAATGTCTAGAAGTAGGTTTCCCAGTGGGACAAACATTGGTCCTATACCCCCAGTATGGGACTATATGAGCCTACCCAGGCCTCGGTGACTTTTTTCAAAAATTTCACCGTTTCGCTCCGGGACACTTACTATCATGTTCTAAATGACGAGACTAAGAAAACAAATCCAAACAACCCTACCGCAAATGTCTAGAAGTAGGTTTCCCAGTGGGACAAACATCGGTCCTATACCCCCAGTATGGGCCTATATGGGTCTATATGGGTCTCGGTGACTTTTGTCAAAAATTTCACCGTTTCGCTCCGGGACACCTCCTATCATGTTCTAAATGACGAGACTAAGAAAACGAGACCCCACAACCTATACCGCAAATGTCGAGAAGTAGGTTTCCCAGGCTGGTCCTATACCCCCCATACCCCATATAGGCATTTTGTCGTAATTTAGGATAAAGTTCGTGTTCCGTATTTTTTCAGGAAAAATTTTACATACACCCACCCTGGAACTAGGGGGAGATAACTCTATTGATAGGCCAGCCCCGTTAAGCCCGGCGACCTATATACCCCCCATACCCCATATAGCCATTTTCCCGGATTGTTCCGTTTTTGTTTTTTTTCAGGAAAAATTTTACATGCCCCCACCCATGACTGGCTGCCCCTTCACATAGGCTTCACATTGATACCTCATACAACTCCATCGGCCCATTAGGGGCTCCCCTAGCTCCCAAAACGTCTATTTTCATACCCTTTGGCCACCGCGCATGCGCAGAATGCCGATATTTCAACCCCCACCCAGCCCATCAGATGCCCCTTCACGAATGCTTCACTTTGATACCTCACTCGACCCCATTGGACCATTAGTGGCTCCCCTAGCTCCAAAACGTCTATTTTCATACCTTGGGCCACCGCGCATGCGCAGAATGCCGATATTTCAACCCCACACCCAGCCCATCAGATGCCCCTTCACGAATGCTTGACTTTGATACCTCATACAACTCCATCGACCCATTAGTGGCTTCCCTAGCTCCAAAACGTCTAGCGGGACCCATACAGGGTCCAGTTTTCGACACTAGGTGACCACATTCCGACGAAATGGCCAGTTTTCGACACCGGATGTGCCGCCATCTTGAACACACGTGCCGCCATCTTGGATATGTCCCATAATGCACCGGGTCAAAATACTCGCTTCTGATTGGACGAGAGCTCTGTGACGGATTTGAAATACTGGCTTCTGATTGGACGAGAGCTCCGCATTACGTCTGCGCATGCGGAGAATGATATTCCTACCGCACACCCAACCCATCAGATGCCCCTTCACGAATGCTTCACTTTGATACCTCACTCGACCCCATTGGTCCACTAGGGGCTCCCCTAGCTCCAAAACGTCTATTTCCATACCCTTTGACCACCGCGCATGCGCAGAATGTCGATATTTCAACCCCGCACCCAGCCCATCAGATGCCCCTTCACGAATGCTTCACTTTGATACCTCACTCGACCCCATTGGACCATTAGTGGCTCCCCTAGCTCCAAAACGTCTATTTTCATATCCTTCGGCCACCGCGCATGCGCAGAATGCCGATATTTCAACCCCACACCCAGCCCATTAAATGCCCCTTCACGAATTCTTCACTTTGATACCTCACTCGACCCCATTGGACCATTAGGGGCTCCCTAAGCTCCAAAACGTCTATTTCCATACCCTTCGGCCACCGCGCATGCGCAGAATGCCGATATTTCAACCCCACACCCAGCCCATTAGATGCCCCTTCACGAATGCTTCACTTTGATACCTCACTCGACCCCATCGGACCATTTTATCTAGGGACTTCTTTTTCTCCGCGGAAGCTTTTTCCCGCGACCGCATTACCGCCAGGACCGCATCACCGCGGAGGAATACATTCTCTGCAACAATTGGAACTCTCCTGTGTTAGAGGTAGCTTTTTGGTCATTTTGCCGGAACTATAGTGCACTTGACCTCTCCTCCACGTTTCCTCCACAAATGACCTCTACATCCGGATGAAATGTTGCTCAATTTAGCCTAACGCTACTACTCACCTCTTTCTTCACTCAATCTATCAATTTCGGCCATGCAAACAAAAGAACACAAAATAAGGATACGGTTATAGAAAATAGCATTCATGTCCCACTCTTCTACAGAGAATTGCCGGTGTTAGGGACACCACAACATTATGAGAATTCGATTTTTGCCCCATTTCAACATTTGAATCCATCTTGACATGTTTATAATATGCCATTATAACGACTGCCTATTCAGCTAAGTCGAGACGTGTAGTTTCAAGTTCTAGGGGCATTCAAGATTCATTCATGGTTCATATTACTATACATAGGAACACCCAAATAGGATTGTCTAAGTGAACAACCAATATACAGTGGTAAATCTTCTGGGATAAAGCAAAACTCATGAAAACGAAACAAACTTCTGGGATGTATATACAAACTGACTCATTAAGAAAAAGATCGTAGAACAGTGCATTCATTGATATATTCACTCTCATTGATATATTCATTTATATGTTCATTCTCATAAAACCTGCATAAGCCTCACCATCAAAATCTCGATAATACAATACTTGAGTGAGGAAGGATTCGAAAGTAAAAAATGTGTGGATGGAAATGAACAACAGTAAGACAATACACGTGATGGGTCTTCTGAGATATGAAATAAACTTATAGAGTCAAATCAGTTGAAAATTAAAGAATAAACTTGCCAGACAGTGCATTCATCAGCGCCCAGATTTACATAAATTCTGCATGAAATCTCAGCGTTTCAAAACATCCAAATTGTCACCTTATTGAGCATCAATGACAATATCCTTGCGGATTACGACATGCGACACGACCATATCGTATCCATGCTCATCCGGATTCCCCATAACCAGAGTAATCAACCGTTGATAAAAGGTGTCCAGAATGTCTAAATTTCTCTCCTCTGATCTCTGGGTGTCCAGTCCTTGGAGGAACGATTTTTCTGTGAATGTTCGCAGGAAATCTACGTACCTTTCGGTGAGGTCTCGCAATGCCCCTTTAGGTCCACCTACAACGATATTTTGAGAGATGTATTGATTCGACAAAATTATTTATCTGAGGTTATATACCGCCCCGATGTGATAACGCATTTTTACCGGCGTGAGTGAATCGTAACTGTAATGAAGTACACAACACATTGTATTTGTGCAATACGATGAGAGATGACGGAGTACTGTAGGAATACAACCCTAGTCCATTTAATCTCTACACTAGATGACGTTAAACGAGGCGACGATAGAGCAGAATGGCCGAGGATGACGTCATTGAAGTATGCGACGTGCGCCATCACGTTACGCGAAGATACATGTAAAAATATGCCGCTAATAATCGTTATATATGAATCGTGTGTACACGTTAAGTTAATACACGAGAGACGTGTAAATAGTGGGGTGTTTCAGTCCGTTTTTTTCTTCGTTTAAACTTCTAACCCAACGCCGAAACTTTGTGGTGGATTTCTTGTGCTTTGATGATGACATGCCACTACAGATAATTTGATACACAAATGATGGTATAAATGGAAAGGATTTTGATTCTTTCGCATTTTTTTAACATTGTGTTTCCAATTTATTGGATATCACTTTTGTGACTTGGATACCACATGTACCAACAATTTCAGAAATATGGTTACCACAGCAACTGGCATCCAAGCATTTTATTCCTGGAAGTTGAATAGTTAAAATGATTTTTTATATCAATATTTATTACATAGAGCTTTGTTACTGCTTATAAACTAATTAAGATTTCATAACCCGCGGAATTTAAAAAATAAATCTCTTTGTAACCTGCTGCTATGGCAATCGTATTCTTGAAAATATTCCCAAACCAAACTTACTAGATTGCATAATGTTATGCATAAGCAATATGATATAAGTTTGAAAGAGATTAGACTTATAGCTCTGTGAATAATACAACATTAATTCGGCTCATTATCTTGAGTCCACTTGAGTCCAGTTTTCTTTTAATACTTTCATTTTTTCGCGAAATGGAAACTGGAATATGAGCCTTCCATCTTTGTATTTTCAATTTTGACAGATTGGAACCTGGAACACAGGAGCGGTATTGAGATTTTTCATCTTCCTTCTTTCAAGAAATGGACACGGACCGGGAACGAGCATGTAGTTCAACGCGGGATTATTCAAAGCTCGTTAACCTTCAGCCGCCAGCCCTCCTATAAACTTATCTCTACTGTTCGAAACAAGATACAAGAAGCTTTATTTATGAGCTGCCGTTTATGACAATATTATACACGGTGTATATATATAATGGAGCATGGAAATATGGTGATAATGAATGAATATGGTGTGAATTGGTTGGTTATATTGGAAATGTTGTTATATTGAAAGTTACAAAATATGGGATGGTTTTATCATATATTGTAACATTGTGGCAATGTATATGAAATGTTATTTATATAGGAGTAAAATGCAAACTAAAGAAGTTTTATATATATATGAAGAGTGGTGTAATTAGATACACTCTACATTTGCTAAACATATAAACCGATTGAACGTATATAGTGTAAGCTGATATATATATAGAACGACTGAATACGGCGTATTTGATACGGCGTATTTGATACGGCGTATTTGTCAAAGACGCTTAACGGATATGGCAGGCGGATATGGCAGGCGGAAGTATGCTGTGAGCATGCACGTTGTGCTCGCGCAAAGCATTGCGGTTCCAGTTCCACGATAACAGTGGCCATTGACTGATTTCCGCTCTCAAACTAGGGTCTCAGACACAATCCAACGATTCGACGACTTGGTTGCCGGTCAACAGTGGCCAGTGCCATATTAAAATTTGCGAATAGAGAGAGGTCAGCCCGTCGCCGCTTTACGGTGGCCCATGGGCGACATGCTAATTTTTTTTAGTTTTGAGTTTATTTTTTTTTACTTCTAGGTTTCATTTTTTTGCGTTAGGTTTCATTTTTTTGTTTTAGGTTGATTCCTTTAGTTTTCACCCGGGTGGAAACGTTTCCACTTGGGTGAAAACCTTCTCACCCGGGTGAAAACGTTTTCACCTGGGTGAGAAGGTTTTCACCTGGGTGAGAAGGTTTCCACTCAGGTGAAAATTCACATGATCGTGCCCTCATGTTCGTTCCCTTGCACTGACATTTCGGCAAAATGGAGGGAGGTTCGTTCAAAAGTATAGATGATCTCAAACTGTCAAACTGAACTTTTATGTTTGCTGCAGTCGATAAATGATATTTCACGTCTGGCATGTTTTATATAAGTTGTATTTTCAAACCCGAGCTCTCTGCGAGCACACGAGCTTGTCATGTCTGAAAAAAGAAAACTAGGCCATGTATAATCTTGTGCACGGGCATTCTGCTGCGGTGTGGGTTCGAGAATGGCCGTTTTTTTCCACAAAGCCAGTTACCGTCATTTAAATTGCACCGTTATTATATATCAGTAAGTTATTTGTGTATCGGCACTGCAGAATTGTATTGCCCCGCATCATTCAGTGATTTACAGAGTTCGGTAGCTAAAATCGAATAGTCAGATCGCGCGCAAGTTAAACCGCCTAAGACGAATCGTCCAACGTCCTGTGTCAGATCGTCCAGTGTAGATTTTGGTGCTTAATGAGGCTGGTTTTCTTTCATTCGTAGTAGGGTGAGTTTTAGATTCAGAGATACAGTGCTGGAGATCCGTTCCGGGGGGGGGGAGGGGGATATACCCCAGGGTGAAGTGGATGGGTGCAGTCAATGCAGCATCAGGTATGCTATCTGAATATATCAGCATATGGGATTAGGCGAGGCTTAGTTTGTGAAATAAAGGGTAGAGCTCCAGCTTTAACAAAACATGAAATAGTATCCTGAAATGTTGAAAACGGACAACCAGCCAAGCAACCAAGCAGCCAGTCCGCAAACCAGTCAGATTTCACCAATCCATAGTACAGATATTGCTTCGCAATCCCTCTAACAATTGGTTAAAATAATCACTGAGTCCAATGGATGCACATGAAACTCACTGAATATTATTTATGTTTCAGGCTTGATAGACATATTAACATCAAATATTCCTGCATTTGACACTGACCGGCCGAGCTGCCAAATGTGGAGTCACTTATATAAGCTTACATTAGAAAGCAGAAAACTCAAAATCAGTTTAACTTGGGCCGTAATTGCTGACGAAGACGATTCTGAGCCATACAGCAGAATGGATTTAGGAGAAAGAAATGGAGATCCTGTGAATACTATCGTATAACAGGTCTACCATGAACACCGTATCAACGAACCGAAACAGAAACACAAATTGCTTCTATACTATTTTTTCTTTTCTTCGCTGGGTTTGAGATCAACATTAGGTTCAAGCTAATACGAAAGCAATAATTTTACTTTGAGAATCAGTCCGAAGTATTTGTCTAGGATGATCTAAACTCTATCCTATCTCACTAGTATTATCCTAAGATGAGGATGGCTTGGGAAAAACCGCGAGTCAAGGGGAGGTAAGCGTCTAGTCGGGCATCGTTTAGAAAAGGAGGCTAACAGTGGAAGCTGGTCTTTTTCATCTATTATGTTTCTCGAACCTCCACATAATTAGTGTGGGACTCAAAACAGTCACGAGAGACAACACAGAAGGTCAAAATTGATCAACTTATCGTTTATTCTCTCGTTCGTCATTTCTCACTATTAGTCCCATTGATGATTTTTAACCTAGCCTCATCCTGAGCTGTGATAGGCGCGACTCTATCTTCATCGTATGTGTTTAGCCTAATGCGATTTTAATGTACAATGACCGTATTTGGTTACCCTATCAGGCATCAAATAGAGGTATCCGGACAAATTTAAACCTCACCCAACTAAATAAAAAAACTCAATAAGCTCCAAAAACTACATCGGCCGATCCGACACAGGGCGTTGGACGATTCGTCTTAGGTGGTTTGACTTGCGCGATCTGACTATTCGATTTTAGCTACCGAACACTTTGAATCACTGAATGATGCGGGGCAATACAATTTATGCAGATTATACGGGTTCGATTATACGGGGCCTAATCTTCTGTTCTCAGACATGACAAGCTCGTTTGCTCGCAGAGAACACGGGTTTGAAAATACAACTTACCGCAAGACGTGAAATATCATTTATCGACTGCATGAGCAAACATGAAAGTTCAGTTTGACAGTTTGAGATCATCTATACTTTTGAACGAACCACCCTCCATTTTGCCGGAATGTCAGTGCAAGGGAACTAAAACGAGGGCACAATCACGTGGATTTTCACCTCAGGTGGAAACCTTCTCACCCAGGTGAAAACGTTTTCATCCGGGTGAGAAGGTTTTCACTCAGATGGAAAACTTTCCACCCGGGTGAGAAGGTTTTCACCCGGGTGTAAACTAAAGAAATAAACCTAAAACAAAAAAATGAAACCTAACGCAAAAAATGAAACCTAGAAGTAAAAAAAAAATAAACTCAAAACTAACAAAATATAGCATGTCGTCCATGGGCCACCGTAAAACGGCGACGGGCTGACCTCTCTCTATTCGCAAATTTTAATATGGCACTGGCCACTGTTGACCGGCAACCAAGTCGTCGAGTCGTTGGATTGTGTCGGAGACCCTTGTTTGAGAGCGGGAATCAGTCAATGGCCACTGTTATCCATTCTCAAAGAGAGCCGTGTCTACCCGCGGGAGACCAAAGCGACTCTCATGTAAACTGGTGACATTTTGGAATGTCCAATCTCAAAGCGAGGCAGCATGACATCACTCGCTCGACCGGGACTATTCTCCCGCCGGTAGACACGCAAAATGGTACATCTTCAGAAAACTTATGACCTAACCCAAAGATCACAAGATCATTATTGTTTAGCATCATCAGATAAACAAGAATAGTACGATCAGACAACATGCAGGCGAAAATACGGTATAATTGACGTAATTCGTTGTTTTCCGCGTTTCAATGGTTGATCTTCAATGCAGAATCTAGGTCAACTAAATTTATATCTGCTGCTTCAAACGAGTAGGCCATAAATAAAGTTCAACGTTCAGTTTGATTTTTTTAACAACAAAACTTGCATAATGATAGCAACAAAAGTACATGTCATAGGGCGTGTGAACAGTACTATGTAGTGAATGAAGAACAGAAATGCTGCAACTGCCTTGCCCTGATCAAGTACATGTCACACTAAGAACCCGGGATAAATTTTCCGAAGATGTACCGTCTTGCGGTAGACACGGCTCTCTTTGAGAATGGATCGGAACTGTACGAACTACTTCCTGTATTAGATAACTCGCTTTCACGGCCAAGTATACATACCGACAATAATTTGTTCGCGATTGATATGCTCCGAAACGGAAGGAGTCATTTTCCAATTATATAGCCCACGTTATGTTTAGCAATTCGCTTCTAACTCGGCGGAGTCAGCAGGTCAATGACAAGCCGGATACAGACGGTAAAAATCATACGCCGCCTACTCACCCCCCAAATTTTGGGGGGATGGCTCCCATTTACACGTGAGACTCTTTCTCGCAGTAGGGAGTCTCGCGAGACGAGAATGCACTGTTATCGTGGAACTGGAACCGCAATGCTTTGCGCGAGCACAACGTGCATGCTCACAGCATACTTCCGCCTGCCATATCCGCCTGCCATATCCGGTAAGCGTCTTTGTCAAATACGCCGTATCGAATACGCCGTATTCAGTCCTTCTATATATATATACGTTCAATATCAGTTTACACTATATACGTTCAATCGGTTTATATGTTTAGCAAATGTAGAGTGTATATAATTACACCACTCTTCATATATATATAAAACCACTTTAGTTTGCATTTTACTCCTATATAAATAACATTTCATATACATAGCCACAAATGTTACAATATACGATAAAACCATCCCATATTTTGTAACTTTCAATATAACAACATTTCCAATATAACGACCCAATTCACACCATATTCATTCATTATCATCATATTTCCATGCTCCATTATATATATACACCGTGTATAATATTGTCATAAACGGCAGCTCATATTTATTTAACGGCAGATATGTTTGCATGGCAGTGTGACTAACGTCACAGGACCTACGAAGTAGGGTTTGATATGATTTAAGTGTGTACTCGAGAGATGACTTGGGGGTCCTATGTGCTACCGTGAGAGAATTTATATAGCAATCTCTAATTGACAGTGGGTATTATTAACTTTTCCAGATGTCACCGCTGGTGAGTCATTAGTGTAGCTACTATTAGCGCCCTCAGTTCCTATTACCCTGGACACTTATCAGCCCAGTAGTACAGCACGAGGTCACTCATCCAAGTCTTGACCGGGCTCAAAGTTGCGGTGTGTCCGACGTGATATGCCGTATCAGGGAACCTTCAAAAGTCACAGTGAAACATACAGCCAAGGGTTCCCGATGGGCATGACAGTGCACTCGCGGAGCCATCAATAAATAATTAAAAAAATAATTATAAATCAAATTTTCATCAGAATTCAGTCAGCTCAGCTCATTGTAACAATGCCCTAATGCACGTTCATGCCAAAAATCAAGGTTCTAATGTCAACGGTTCTCTTTATTTTGCCGACGAAAGGATTCGGATGGACTGACTGACTCACTGACTCACTGACTCACTCACTCATTACCGGAACATTTGCAAATGGTAGCCTACTTCGTAGGAACAGAGAACAGGGCTTTTCTTCCGACAAACAATTGTAAAAAACAACAATAAATATACAAATAGTTAAAAGAGGGCTTTGCATGGTGTATACAATCACTGAAAAAACATTGAACACAGTAACATATGCATATTAAAAGTTGATTATTATACAGTTTGTGTGTAAGAAAAAGGAGGACGGAAAAAAACACAACAAAAAACAAAACGATGTAACGTTGACAGCGGGCACATCGTATCTTCAGTTTGAGAATGTTGGCAGAGCATCATGGGTAAACTTAAAAATCACCGCAACAGGGTGTAGCTGAAATCTTGTGTTTTTACCGTGATCATGAAAAATAATGCCTAATTCTACGTAAAAGTGTTCATTGCTACTTTATCTCAAATCAGAAGATTATCTTCGAATTTACCAGGCATTTTCGTAAAACTGCATAATAAAAAAATTCTAAAAATCGGTCCGGAAATCGGCCACAAAATGGTTCATTTTTCAAATATGACGTTACCAGAGCCATCTGGAAAATCTTCTGATAGCGCTTGAATCAGAGATATAGTGTGAAAATTGTCAGGTTCGTAACCTCAAGCATACTGAAAATAACAAAGCAACTAGAAGTTTAACAATTGTTTCTACGATAATATGACCCGCCAGCTACACTTTGTGCCCTTTGGGGTCCATAGGACTCATGGGGCCCAGAGCAAGTGGCACCCTTTCTGGAATTGTGTGGTATGCCTCGAGTGATGTGTGCGTCAAGTTTGGTCATTTATTCCATCCTATCACGAATTTTGTGGTAATCTGCCGGACTACATGGACTAAGAGAAACTGCGGTGTTTAGGGACAACACAACATGAATTCATTATATAATTATCAGAAGTCGACAATCCCTCTATGTTTGCTGAATGTTTATTCAGTTTAAATAAAGAAATTGTTATTCATAAAAGTTCTCCTATGTCAGTTTTAATCCATCCAAGTTGCGAGACATATACTACAATCTACAAACCTTCGTTATCTCGTTTAAGCTGGTACCTGGCTTGAAATTGACATTTCCTCACTTCTGTTGAAATTGATTCAATCCTGAGACCGGCCCTTTGGACAGACGAGGTGGCTTTCTTGAATGGCTGTCCTATCTCATCAGATGAGCGGTGATAACCACACACGTTTATATTTTTAAACTCGTCCTGCACGTTAAATAAGAAATATAAATTTTCTGGGCATTTGAGTGAGGCATCCATGAGATGCGGATTGGAGTGCCATAATGAAATATTATGTACGAAAGAAATTTTTCGGATATGTTACAGCATATTAAACTTGTCGTATGTTCTTAGTAATTCTCAGCGACTGGGTCTTATAGTGTTTTTTTCAACAGCATCTTGAAGTAGTGTATTTGTACGATATCTTCTATTTCGACAGGAAAACAGTACCGTCTATCTCCAAAAATATATATAGCCTATCATTCTGTACCAAGATTTTTACCGCGAATTAATGATCGCGTCAGTATTAAGTTGTTGTCATTGGACTGGCTTAATTCGTATGTAACTTACACAGTGACAAATGTGCTGCTTTCATATCCAAACAGACGAATTTGCACAAATTCAAGTTATCCAAGTTCTTAGTGCATGTTGCAATGTCATAAACATGACAGTGTCATGGAAATATTGGAGCAATTGTCGCGAATTTTAAACCGTTTTACTTAAAATGGAGGTACACATATTGTCTTGCACTATATTTCGTTAAGTAGTGAATAGTACAGACTAACCTGTGAAATAGTACCTTCTCTCACCATGCCTTTCCAAATGTCAGTCATATGTTTGAACGTTTCTCTCAGTGGCATTTTTGCCGCAGACGTATCAGGGCTTGGACTCAAGGAAACCAGGAATCCACCTAATACAATAAACAACTGATTAACCCTATTTGTTCACCAAATCCACTCCGACTAGCTTGTGTCTATTGATCTAACGAAATAAAAATGATATCTGAAATTTTATGACATTTACGAAGAGTCTATGCCTGCAATCCCAGAGAAAGAGGATCACTGGTGAATTCAGATGGCGGAATGTAACAGAAAAAATGCGTTCCGACAGTTTCCTATTCGCTGTTCACCTCTTCGTTACGACATACGATGACTTCCCTCTTTGTCCTTTAAATGGTTATATTATATGTGTTATTGTCGTTTTATACATGGTGATGAAACCCACGGTGTTTATTATCCACGCCAGTGTGTAATCATGCTATGTACCTTCTCTGTATATTATCCTATTTCACCAATCCACAAGATAGATGTTAGATATGTATCGTCCGTCTGGTCAGTCTTTTTTTGGGCCAACCCACTTGACAATAACTTCCTCTTTTTCAGTAGCTGCGAACACTGCCGAGCGGCCAACTTAGACATGCAACAAATCCACTGGATCTGGTTGCGTATAACAGTTTATCTTTTTCGTTACGGTCCGGTGCTGGATAGTTATTGTCTACGTTATATTTTTATTGCCGCTTGTTAACGGCAGTAGTTAATATCCCAGCGAATGCACAGTATGATCTGTTCTGGCATGGCGTGCCATCGTATCTGAACTAAGCTGTTCGAATTTCTTTCATCCCTAATAAATCCCGTTAAAATTTCTAGGATCTTCCCAGAATACGAAAGTAAAATATTAGCGCATCCCGAGTTCCCGAATAGAAAACTTGCACCAAACGAGATTTGAAACCAAATTTCTTAGATTTACAGAAACTCCAAGAATTACGTCAAAATGTTACTCGTATCAACATTCACAGCCCGTTACACACCCTGCAGCAGCCGGAATAGTTGTAGGTCAATGTACATTACGCTATATTCAATAAATACCATGCAAGTTCACGTTTGTATTCACCTGGTGCCAGTTCAGCTGCTCGGAGAAGTAGGAAAGTTTCCCAGTCTTTAGCCGCCTGTTTCCCATACTTCTCCCTCTCAGGCCCTGTTGCAATTGAATGATGCACGGCATCTGACAAAGTTCCCGGACTACGTACAAACGAAGAAACAGATGGGTGTTTAAATTAATGTGCTGGTGTTAATATATTCTAACGTTTGAGCTTTTGCTCATGGAAACCAAAGATTGCCCGATAGATCCATATAATGTTGAGATATGAAAAGCACCATTCGTCAAAACTCATAACGGTGGACCAACAAATCCAGAGGGGACATGATATAATAAAGAAGAAGTTATATCACCATTGGCTGATTGATACAGTTACTACATACGCCATACGGCATGCAATACGATAGATATACAACAGTCAGATCGGCATTAAAGCCCGGCGCACACGAGAGCTATCAGCTGAGCTGACCGCCTCAATTGCCGGTCAGCTCAGGGGCTAGCTCTCGTGTGCGGGCAGTTTTTGGTGAGTTTTTGGCCTCGCGAGGCCGGGGGAAAAATATCAAACTTGTTTGATAATTTCGCCTCGCGAGGCCAAATCCTCAGCGTGTGCGGCGAACGCAAGCCAACAGCTCAGCAGTTTTACCGGACCGGCCAATGAATCGCATGTTATTTTCACTCGATTCATACGCTCGACTCTTCAAAATGGACTTGAAGAAGACGTTATGCGGGAACTGAAATCAATTTCTTGAAACTTTTGCTCACCGTGTGCGCTGAAACAACAAGAGAGCTAGCCGCTGAGCTGACAGGCAATTGAGGCCGTTAGCTCAGCTGATATCTCTCGTGTGCGCCGGGCTTAAGTAGCCATACGAGCATACCATATCAAGTTTGCAGAATGGAACCTTCAAGCAGTCATAATATAACATAGAGATATGAATACAAGCTACGTGGAGTGTTCTATCAGCATAGAGACGGTCATCGGTTTTCAATGATGCCGGCAAGGCACCATATGAAATACATGTATTCTGTCTTGAACTATAGATAACTGAAGTTCAGAATTACATTATACTCAGCCAATGATTGGCGTACGCCACAAGTATAAAATCGATACTGTCTGGTGGTAGACACTGGGAATAAAAACTTGTCCCCGAAACCAACACGAACACGTTCTGAAACTCATTGACTAGACCTGGCTCACCATGGACCAGTCCTAAAGAATTACAGCAAAACATACAGCAGATAAGTGTGATGATACATCAGAGGTACTGCAGATATTGACAATATCTCTATATCATATTGTAGTGGTTTAGGACTCGAGCGTGGGGGCCGTGGATATCAGACACCCATATAGATTTTGTTCGAGTTTTAGCTATTCAGGAACTCTTTACCAGAAATATTATCTTTTTTTGTAAAGTAAAGGTATGGACGCTTAAATCTCGGGAAACAAGTTCCTGCTACTGAAGACAGGGAGATTTTAGTTTCTTCATGTTTGTGTCTCATTCCCAATCATCTGACCGCATGCATATTTGTCTCAACTAGTGATATACCAAAACGAGGGTGTCAGAGCTGACGACGCCGTATATTATTTGGGTGTCATTGGCAGAGTGACTCAACAGGACATCCACATCAATGCGTCAGCTGCTGAAGTTGAATGCCTCTCACTGCTTAATGCAATTATCAAATGTGTTTATACACTAAATTACAATGGTATATATAATTGATATTCCATTTGCTCCCTGCTCTTCTCAATTTGACCTCAAAGTGACGACTGGACCAAGTATGTTTAGATGGGTAAATGGCCCCAGAACAGGTGTGGCAGAAGTGCCAAAAATAAAATATTATATACATATACAAGAAATTGTTCAGTTGGCATGAAGTACAATATTATATTCTACACTCAGAAAAATTTCAAGGCACTGAGTCTCATCACTCTCGAATAAAAGGACCGTGAAGTAGTGCATTCGTGCGAATTTTGAGGCGAAAACACCTCACATTTTTTTCTATAAACATATGAAGATAAAAGATAACCAGAACTATCTTGATACAGCTTACTCGCTGTTCCAATATGTAGGCGTAGACCAAATCTGGTTCTGGTTATCGTTTATCTTCATATATTTACAGAGAACAATAAGAATTGTTTTCACCTCAGAATCAACTATTTCGCACGAATGCTCTACTTTATGGCCATGTTACTCGAGAATCATGAGACGCAGTGCCTTGAAATTTTTCTAAGTATACAATATAATATTGTACTTCATTCCAATTGAACAATTTCTTGTTTTATTTTGGTACTTCTGTATTGCACTTGACCTGGGACCATTTTACCCATCTAAAGACACAAGGTCCTTCAGAGTTCTCGACGAAAACTTTCGTCAGGACAATATGGTAGCAGTGCACTTAATGGATTCTTCTGTTAGACTGGGGATATATAATGGGTTTGCTTTTCGGCAACCTATAATCGTGAAAGTGTCAACTTAAATCAGTTATATGTACATGTATATATTTTCTGAAAGATCATGATTATATCGTTATCTCAATGCACAGGACAGTTCTCGGTTATGAGAATTTTAAACTCGAAAATCGAAAATTGCTTCAACTTTCCTAGAAAAGCCTAACAAAGTTAGAATATAATACCATATTCGGCCCAATTTTCAGACAAATTAGTAAGATCGATTTATTAAAATACATTGTCCCGCTTTCCCTGTTTCGATGCCCAGTTTAAATGGCGTGAACCATTTTGATCAAATTAAGTTGCCGTAATGAGCCATAATTTTTACGCCCGGTCAAGGCACATAACTGAGAGTGTGCAAAATCTACTGATCGACAGCGGTCATTGTGCAGACCAACACAATCAACGATTCGCACAAGCCCGTTTGAAGGACTGATAATGCCAAATGGGATGGTATTATAGATATAAGCCACTAAGCTTGGAAGAAGGATTATGATGTAGCAAAACAGGCGTTCTAGCCCATTATGAACTTATAGAGCAAACATTCCTTTGAAACTGTGAAGGGGGCCGTAAGACAGAAATACATGCAATTGAAACTACCACTTCTAGCTCACATATTCATCACATGCAATCTAGAAAATAAATTGAGTGAGTAAGTAGGATTTAACGTCGTTTTCAGCATTTTTTCAGTCATATCAAGACGGTGCCTACATGTGCCAGAACACGAGAGTGCTCACAGTTCCTATTATATTCGACACTGATCGAAAATAATTTGAATGGGAGACACGTTACTTTACCTCGACATATGTATTGTATGATAAATGTTGCATAACGTGGGAGTTGTCCAAAAGATAAAATCAACAGTGAAATACCGACAAAAGCATTAGAGTTCAACAGAAAGCCTACAAATTGTGTTAACCCTATCTGGCCTACCAAACTTTGGACAAACAGAGCTGAAATTTTCTGACATTTCCGCGAATCCTATTGGCATCATATTGAGACTATTTGCATAATCATAATGCAAAGGATCATGGGTAAATTCAGAATGGCGGCCAAGGGGTTTTCTCAGACAGTGGAGTGTTCGGTCTCTTCTGTCCTTTTTCGCATTTGTTTGCATAAAAGGGCATTGAAGGATTTAATTCAACATAAACTTATTCTTCTCTTTCATATTAATTAGTTTTTGAGAGAAAAAATGACTTCCGAGAATATTTTTACATTTTCTGATCAACCTTGTCACAACTATAAAGTATTGAAAGTTTCAGCCGTCTACCCCAAGGCTTAACGAAAATAAATGGTGTATCGAAATGCCCCCTCCCCCAGGCTGGGACATAGCCGCCAAATCGCCATGCCATGGTAGTGTTAATTACACAAGTAGGCTGCTTGTTGAAGCTCAGATGCGCAATTCTTGACGTCCCCCACTCTTCATCAAAATCAAAGCGAGATGTGATCTCGATTTCGCATAAGGGAACATGCAATTATTCAGAAACATTACGCAAGGAATACCGTGGTGCGATCATTCTACCACTCAAGGGATATTGCTGTGTCATAATTTTACCACGCCAGGAATAGTGCGGGACAATCATACTACCACGCCAGTAGTATTATCCATTATGTTCGATAACACGAAAATAATTTTCCGCCAAACGTGACGATATCGATAATAATGCCGTAGTGTAGTAACCTGGCTTCTAGAATGAAACATAAAGAGCCCTGACGCAACGTGAGTATGACTAGATTTGTGTAGTTGGATACTGAATCGCGTGTAAATTGTAATCTTTACTACCATATAACCCACCGTTAGTCCTCAGCATTATGGGTTTGAAGTCGTTTATTGCTTGGTCTTCATAGACGATCTGGATTGGAAGCTTGTTTCCATATTTGTTCCGAAGAAATTCTGGAATACAGTACAGAAGACGAAATAAAGCTCACACTGGACAAAGGGTAATAGTAGTAGAGCCGCTTGTGAAAGTTGTTTTTATGGTAATTCATTTGTTGTGACCCTTGGGTCAGTTTTAATCATTGTAATTTAGCAAATCACAGATAGTTAAACCTTCATCCATATATAGGCAATCTTGATGCAATATTAGTCAGAATTGGTGAATTTTAAGGGAAACATTTATATAAGAAATTATGCGAAATATGTATATAAAATATTGAAACAACAAGATTTCTATTAAATATTTGATACACAAGATCTTAATCTTGTTGGCAGTTTAGGCCGAGACCGGTAACTTAGGCCTTGCTCATAATCGATTTTATATAGGAACAAGCAGTTTTATTTAACGTACTAAAATCAAGTCGACATTGTCACACAATACCCAAAATATTCATAGTCGTCTTAATTTATTGCCATATAGGCGAGCGGCAGAACCTCAAAAAGAGGCTTAGTTTTCGAGTTTAATCGCCCCATCGTACAAAAATGTGTAGCATGTCCTAAAATGACAGGGAACATCATCACATGTATTCGAGCACAACTTTTATATACAAAATTTCTTTCGATATACGTACACTAAACCCCATGTGAAAAGATATTTCAAATGTGGCATATGTTATGAAAAGTTCTTTGCGTAGTTCGAACATCTTTTTCACGTTTTGACCAATTGTTTCCATCGAATTCCCAGTTACAAGAATATGACAAGTTATCTTACTATAATTAGGGTGAGTTGAGTCCGAATTTGCTCATTATCAAGAAATCAACCGAAATTAAATTGCCAAATACACCCACACAACCACACGTGTATCTCACTTTGACTGAATCACAGCCTGATCGGAGTGGTGACATACCTCCTGAAAATCTTTAATACCCTTTAGAATACAGACATTAAACCTTCCACACTATATATATGGCACCTACTCTATTCCAAAGATGCAACTTCCAATGTTTGCCGTGATAACGTCACAGTGAATATAGATACTGAAAACTATTTAGATCGTTTTTTTTTACATTTTCAGTTACAATATGCCTCTTTCAGGGCGTTGAAACTTTCTACAATATATCTTTCGGCCGAGCTCTACTAGAAAATGTAAAAAATCCAAGATGGCTGCTACGATTTTTTTTCAAAAATGGCATTTTTGACCGATTTTTTTTTTAAGCGTTTTCCTCTCAAAACTGCATGATACATTAGTAAATAATAATCTGATACGGAATAAAATATGCTTTACCCATTTTTCCATGCAGAAAAACAAATTTTGAAGAAATCTGACGAAAATATCACTTTTCTGGTACCCCAAATGGCCGCCATTTTGAATTTACCCTTGATCCTGTGCTCTGGTGGTCATGCAAATAGGCTTAAAATGACACCAATATGATAAGCTCCAAAGTCGCGGAGTATCAGCTCTCAGGATTCACGAGTACTCCATCTACTCTTGTTCCCAATCTCCTAAAACGAGTCTTCTAAAAAATCTACAGGACGGAAACATTACGTTGTAAACATGGTATAATAATTCCCAGTATTTAATAACAATATTATTAGTTTTTGCCTACTACATTGCACTCTGCCTAACCACATGACAGCTTAGCGTTTGTCTATGGTAATTATATGGGCGATTCAGATGTACGAAGTTTATACTTGCAAATCTGATCGTACCTGGATAATTTTATTCTCTCTGTATAACCACAGAAAGGCATAAATATTAATCGATTTAGAATTTACGAGGCTTTACGCAAACTTGATCGGATTTATTTCACTCTACCTAAAAGTTCACGCCCAATTAGGCAATTGGACTGCAATTTTTCGATGCCTTCTGAATACTGAATAATATACAGTACGCCAGCTGATAAATTTTCAAATTGATCATATTTATATCTTCGCAATTGTTCAGATAAAATTGCGCTGTCGCGGAAAGTATGCTATTACATATTTTTGGATAGAATTATCAGACATATTACATGATTCATTTTCAATTAATTCATTAATAGACCTGTGTTTTAATGAATAGGTATTTTCAAAGAATACTGCCAAAGCCAAAGAAGTTCACATACGCGTTTATTACAGATCATGAAATTATCCTATCGCAAATGCTCATCATCTGAGTTAGTTAATATTGGCATCCAAGTTGTATCAGAGTTAATTATAAGAATGCAACTGAACATACGGGATATATTTTCGTAAAATAATTTAACTGATGAAATGCCAATGGAATACCAAAATGCCTTTTTTAGTTCAAGCGACCTAAAAATTTATCTTTTTTATGAAGATCAATTTATTTAATTAGAACTTTACAGTCGTTTTATTCTCAGTGCCATGATAAAAAGGCATTGGCAATTCAAGTGAACCCTTGAAATATTATAAAATTTCGATCGATTATCGTTCGGATCGGACGTCAGATTTACACACAAATAATATATTATCACTGTTAGATGACATTAGTTCAAAGTTAATCATAGATAGAAATGTATTTAGTTTTATAATTCTGTTCATGAGTATCAAATACAGAGTTGCAATTTAACGTCGACTTGGAAGTCGCTGAACAGATGTTTATAGCGCATCGAGAGGCCTACAGATTCGAAAGTTTCCTTTCTCCAGTTTTAGCCATCTTGATTTGATCCCGAAACGACTAGTGTGATTTCGAGAAGAAACTAGACGGTCTTGTACTTCAAGAATAATCGAGATGGTCTTGTAACTCGAGACAAAAACCGGGCGACGACCGATAGAGATAAACCGAGACTCGTCGAGACGAGATATTTGTCGGTATTACTCGAGAATCCTCTCGATTTATTGGATGTGACCCTAAACCGCAATTAAGAAGGGTGAGTATTTTCTGATTTAGCTTTAGAAATAGGAGGAAGCTGACGATGCGAACATCAGCGACAATGCTGACGTCAAAGCCGTGTGGGAGAAGCAGCCAGGCAGTACTCTTTCGACTGTATCGATAAATATGTCGAGTTCTACGACTATCTGTACTGCTGCATGGACGGGTGTGTGCCCACAGTGAAAGTGAGAGTAACTATAGTTCCCGTTTTAGTACGATAACGATAACGACCCTATCTTCATGCTAAGAGAGGAAGACAAGGCAAGAAATAAATTTTAAAGAGCCAACCACGCGGTTACTGTGCGAGACTGTATGTACAGTGATACAGGATAATGCAGAAACGGACACGAAACGTTTTGAGAGTTTCGACATATCAAAATAGAAATGTTATTCTATTCCAGAGTTGCGAAATACTGCGAAACCGAAGCTACTGGCTCAACTGGTATTGCAAATCTATTCTAAAAATCTTTCCAATCTGTAAATGTAGAACAAGATGTCAGTGAGTTGCCGAAAATAAAGCATGTAGCAAACAGTCTCTTGTCTAATTTCGTTGTCAGTTTTGATGATTTTAAGAGGCGCCTTGGCGAGATAGATACTCGAAAAGCTAGAGGTCGAGATAACATCTCCTGAATACATTTGAAAGAATGAGCAAACGAACTGTTTCATTCAGAATTATCTTCCAAAAATCTGGATAGCGGTGCATTTCCTAGATGAGTAAACTCATCGTTGTATTTTTTGTTTGTTTTGAAACAACGATGGGGTTCCTGTCAATGCCTTGAACTGTGGGGGTACAATGCGCATGCGCGATTACCTCGAATCAGGCGCGTTTTGTGTTACCGTCGTTTTAATATTTCTGTCAAGTGGGTGATAAAACACAAGGGAGAGAGCTTGAAAGAATATTTGAGTCTCAAGAAATAAACTGAGGTACAAATATTGCATGTTCTCTCAAACGTTTTCTCACAGTATCCAAACAACTCATTCAAACATCACTTTGTTGTTGACGACGTCATTTCTATCCACAGGCACGCACTCCAGCGGTGTTATACAGAAAGATCCATAATTAAAATAACAGTGGTTTATCCATCTACGTTATTCAAAGCACGTTCATACGTGCAAATGTTATTCCCATTCTAAAGTGGGCATACAAAACTAACTTTAGACCTATATCTCTCCTTCCTATCATTTCTAAAGTGTTCAAACGTGTTATTTATGTAAACATGTATGCATTTGTCAAATCCTTTTGTCAATGTTTAGTCAACATGGATATGAGATAGCTTGGTCGACGACAAATAACCTACTATATCATCGTGATATATCTATAGGCTCAGTAAGTCATTTGAGGATAAAAAACATGTCAATAGTATATAGACTTCTCCAAGACTGTCATGAGCTACTCGCCTATAAGATAGAGTCATTTGGACTTTGTGGAAATCTGTTTTTGTTGAATTCCTATTTGTCCGATAGAACTCAAACAGTTGTTAATAATGGCTATTCGTCCACTGCTTTTAATGTATCGTCCGGATTTCCTCTTAGGACCACTACTGTTTGTCAGATATATCAACGACATTCCAGAAGTTTTACATTCAATCACTTATGTTTGCAGTTGAATGTAAATTTCTGTTTTCTGTAAATATTATGGACAGAATTTATTTAAAGGAAGATTTGGACCGGATTAGAGACCGGTTTCGTTTCTGGAAACTGACTATCAACGTTATCACGTTTTCGAAGGAGGAGAATATAATAAATTATCAATATTCACTGCATGACCAGTCTCTAAACCGAGTAATTGAAGTCAGTTTAACGTCAGATCTTATAACTGAAAAACACATTGAAATTATGTGCAGTAAATCTCTGATTATTATGGCCCTAGTCGACGATGCTGCATATCTTTTAACTCTGTAAAGGCCTTGATCTCACTATATATATAACCCTCTTGTTATAATCCGACTGGGACACACTTCGCCAGTTCGCTCCACGCATTGTAAACATGTATCTGACAATGTAGAAAAGATTTATTAAATTTTTATGTTACAAGCTACGACCAGACATGTTATAATGGTGTTTGTAATAAATTTAATATACCAGAGACGAACATGAAAGATTTATCTTTTACGTAGTGTTTTATCTAGTAAATATCACTGTTCGTATCTCTTATCCAACTTTGTTTATATACATGTACCACGCACCAGAACAAAAGTTTGAAAGTTTACGTTTTTACCAAGGGCCATGTCTATTTATAATGATATATCAAACTTTTATAGCTGATATATCTAGATACACAAAGACTTCTAAAACGTAAGTGTTGAACTACTTTTACCCATCTCAGTGGATATCCAGTTATAATTATATGCGGGAAGCGAGTGCATTTATAATTTAATACGTTTTACTTAACAAATCTTAAGAAATGAGGGCTGTTGTTGCTGTTACAGAGTATTTTATAACAGTCTGAAAATCGTATGGCTGAAGATAATGTCACTGCTATTCGTTCATGAACTGGTGTAAATTTTAAATGCTGAATGTGAAAATCAGCAATAAAGTGAAATCATTACCATTACGTTGTGTCACCTTCGGTCAATCTAAGTTAAGACAATGTGTAATAAGCTCCTGCAAACTACTGAAAAAGAAAGGTTATTATAGAAATATTGGTAAGGGCGATAGATTTCTACTCGAATAGTTGACAATGAATTTCCCAAATTTATCTTTGTTCACTGGTACATCAAAATTGGGCTAAAAACGAATCGCCCTTACCAGTAATTGTATGGTAAAGTTTCTTTTTTCTGTATTTTGCAGAAGCTTATTTAGATTGACAGAAAGTCACACAGTCTCACGATAATGTTTCGATTTTATTGTTGGGATTCATGCTTGCGCTCTCAGTAAATAACATTTACACAAGTCCATGAACTGATTGCACTGCTCATGCAATGCCATTATCTTCAGGCATACACTGTTTCCAAAATACCTTGTAACAGGCACGACAACAACACTCACTTCACTAAATGTACACATAATTTTACACATATTTTGATCTTCTCTTTTTATAATATGGCGCAATTGATTTATATTTGATGCACTGTATATAGCGTTATTCAGGAGACTGTTACTGGGTCTAGTATCTGTTGGCTCCTTCAATGAATAATACAAAAGTAAATATTAAATAAATAAATACGAAGTACAGCAGCCAGGCATTGTCATGACACAAGCCAAGCCGTATCAGCCAATCAATCAGGGCCAAGACTGCAGGCATGTACAACTTGAGGGAGGGACCGTGGTCCCGCTATAGGGTTTAGCATTACATACGCCATGTTCACAGAGTAGCTTCCATAAGTCCATTCCGAGAGTCCATTGAGAGGGGTCAGCTGCCAAGGTGCTTGTATATCCTAACGTATATATATTAATGAAATTTAACTGGAAATATAATATTATTTTCGCGTCCTTCATGATAATGGTAAAACATGTAAAGCCGGGGACACACAACCAAGTTTTCCTTGACCAGTTTTCATGTATCCGCTTGAACGTCTGACCAAAATTTTGAACATATTCTTCGGCTGTTCCGTTTCTTGAATCGTGTTTCCGAGTAGCAAGTTTTATTTGCTGGCAGCACTCGGTCGTAACGAGAATGACATCGCTGCCTTTCCCAACCGAGAACTGCTTTTCAAGTACCCTCAATTAGCCATAGAAATCAGCAATTATGAGGCCAATGCTGTAAAAAATGTAACTTTGTCTCAGCAGTTTTTAACATAGTGTTAAATGGGAATTATTTAAATGCGACTAGAAAGTTTGCTGCAGCAGGACTCTTAATTGTGGGTGCTGCTTTTCATACAGCCTGTTCAATGAGAATCTTGTAATAAATCCTTGTATTCGGTCTGCTTCTTGTGCTTGTTCTTGTAATCCACAGATTTGGTATCGCGAAGGGTCTCCTAAGGCTGTAGTCCGGCTAGCAGTATCAATACCGCTCTATTACCCCACATTTTTACAAATTTCACGCGGTGCACATGAGAGACCGAATTTGCAACGGCTTACGCAGCTCCATTCATAGAAACCCAGCTTATTATCTAGAAGATTGTTTTCAATAACAGGGTACCAAGCTGCTACTGCTACTACCATAAATTGCCTTCGACCTGCTTTAGCTCTCAAACGAAAGACTTCGACAGTTAAATATGACCAAAACAAAGAACCGAAATAATCCAACAAATGATATATGAAAAATCATCTACATACATTTATTTTTCGTCTAGTGCATATTCAGCTCATAAAAACAAATTTACAATTGAACAATCGTGAAGATGGACAAATCAGGCAGCGAGTATACTTTAACAAGGGGAACTGTCCGCATTTTGCTACTTCACTGCGAGAAATGCGCCACAACACAACATTCATCCATTTCGACCTTCTTTCGTTCGGAAACTGACTTTTATTTTTGGAACAAATGACATCCTTTGGTGAGTTTTATGTCGGAAACTTCAGTGAAAATGATGCACTAAGACTTTATTCCATTAAATTTGAACGAGTGGGCGAAAGTTCTTCCATAAATATTGAGATATGGTCAACTGAAGTTTCGAAACGGAAGCGTCGTTTCCAATCGCACGTGAGCTTTTCATATACCCCGAATAGCAAGACATCATTCGAGGGTGTATGGGTTTATACGACCCGACCTTTTTAACCAATCACAATTCCGATATTAAATAAAAATTTGCTTGTGGGATGATAAATTTCTGTATCTCAGCTACAACATACATGAACATAGTCTGGGAGCCAGGATCGCGTTTTGATGAAATCGTTCACCCCTTCGGCAAGATAATTTCCATATATACCATGACTTTCTATGGCTATGGTTTTACTATATATCTCTTAAGAACAACTGCATCAGCTATTCACAGAGTTAATAATTGTAGTTCAGCTTTTCATTTGACTGCCAAATATGACTTTCAACTGAAAAATACGCTGTTCCCTATTGTGTAACGCTTTTGTATTAAACACGTGTGAATGAGAATTGAGAATTGTAAGTGTAAAAGCTACAGAATGAGTGCAACAACGAATCCAGGTAACATCAATATCATTTCATATTTACTTGCCGCAAACAGTATCATTGCTAAATTCAAAATGGCGGCCTTGGCCATCCTCAGAAATGCTAAATTTTCCATAAGAATGAGGATAATTTCAGATTTCAAAACACATCCAGCTTTATCAAATTTACTGCAACAGTTTCATGTTGATTTTTCAGCTTGTTTAAGTAACCTTTCTACTGGAGCTTCATCCATAAAGTACGAAACAACCATTGATCTTATTCAATATGCACACTCGCCAAGCAAATATTCACCGCATTGTTAATCAATTTGGACGACTCGATACGAAGTGAATTTCAAATTTCTGAAAGGTCCCTTGAAGCTGAATTGAGTCCCATTATCTGTAGAAGAGGGACATTGGATCACAGCTCAGGGGAAACTGGGCCCAAGATGATAAGTTTGGATGTGAAACATTAGATTGTGACAATTGTGCACTTACGAGGTTTAGATAAATGCCCCGAATAATAAAACGATTCCTTCATTGAATGACATCTTGTCCCTGTCATATTCAATTCATCTCTGATTATTAGTTCACGATTATATATTCCAAAATAATTAAAACGGAAACTTTGTAGCATTCAACCTTGATTGTGACAAGTATATTCTTCATCATGCTTAGCATCTGATAATCTGCAAAAGGCAAGTTATTTGACCTCAATATGCTTGTCAATTTAATTAATAATGATGCTGAACTGATTCTTGATGATGTAAACAGACTCCATTCTAAAATTGTCAATACTAACCTTCTGTTCTCAATTATGGTCTACTGTCCGCTGATTGCGCATGGCTGTAAAGAAGCGTCTCCATTAATCGTTTTTCCTTCAATCGAGAATTTTGGTTGATTTTCTCGAAGAAATCCCGATCAAATCGGGAATTCTTCGAGAGAATGTCGAGAGAAAAATATGAAAAAAACGAAATTGTTCTCAAAATTCCCGATCGATTTTCTCGATATCGTTTTTTATTCGTCTTTTTTGACCCATCCAGAATCAATGGTATGTTGATCGAGAGAATGTCGAGAAACTTGATCGAGAAAGCTTCAAGAAAATATCGCGAAACCATTGAGAGGCGAATGAATACAATTACGTCATTCACAGATTAACAGCTGTTACTCAGCTATGTGTGAGGGTGCTACATAAAGTATATGCCAGGTAAAATTTAGCTGTATCTGCTGCTTTAACAATGTAATGCTAACATACCATGTTACTGCGATTTTAAAAGAGATTGCATTGAATTATCACATTTTCATCAGCTTTATTTTATTATACTTAATAAATGTTACGTATTTCAGCGATTATCAGTCCGGGTTGAACATCTGACTGCCCAAACGATCCATCTCCGGTCTTGACTATTTAAAATCGAACAGGGAATATCGTCGCGAACATCAAAATCGCTCTACAACACATCATACCGGAAACGTTTTGTCCTGGTTTGTGAACATATTTCTATTATACTTCATGCGAAAGATCCGGGATTACACGTCTAAGGCCAGACGTATGGATCACGCTTAATATGAGGCGTTTTGCGGAACTCAAATACACATCTATCTCTCTACCATCGTTTTAACTTGGCCTGAGCCTGTCCATCTCATATTATCAGACTTGACCCCCCCCCCCCCCCACCCCGCGTAACCGCCTTTCGCTGATTTCAAGAAAATAAACTTCACCCTCCCATTTAATTCCCATCATTCATACTTTTTAGGAAATAATCGAGTTATTCGCTTAACTCTGTACACTTTCCAATCAGCTAAGTTTCGAATATATAAGTCCGATTTGTTAGGAAGCGTCTCTAAATATCGTTCGGTTTATCGTCGAGAAATCTGTGATCTTTTCTCGATATCGCGAATTCCAAAGGTGAGAGAGAATCGAGAATTTTTTTTCACAAAAACCGAAATTCGAAGTCGTTTTTCTTTCGCTTTATCGATCGGTTTTCATTCGAGAGATTTTCTTCGAAAGAAAAACGATATCGCGAAACAGTCGAGAATCCTTCGAGAATTTGTTCCCAGTGGAGAAAAACGATTAAAAACCGATTGAAAGTAGTGCAGTTTTTTCTTCGCCTAGCCTGGTACCCTGCCTAGCGTGTTAATTTGCTGACATATACCCGTAGACTAGGGAACCAGGTTACTGGTTCTAAGCACAACTAAATATCCCATGCATGTGCTTGGCCCCACTGATAGACCCAAAACACATTAATTCACAGAAATGTATTCCCAATTTGCTTTGCGGTTATTACTGCTGTTTAAAGGGGATTTCCAGCTACTATATTTGGGCAACTCCAGCAGATAAGCCACTCTGTATTAAAGTTACTGATCTGCCACGCATGAGTGGTTTATATCGTATCACTGTGTTCTTCTATGACTAGCACAGCTCTTTTCAATGCATTACCCACCTAATCAGTCTGGGAAGGTACTTTAGGTCACCAACCTAAAAATCAGCTCACCAGCTCGACGATGACTGTCTTCAAAACCCATATTCACTCAATCCTACCTGCTATTAATCTTCTTTCGTGGTACACACTTGAATTGTGAAACTGGACTGCATGCAAACTTCCGTAACACCATACTACCTATTTATTTGCGTTCATTTGTAAATTGAATACAGACCATGTGATATCATACGGTTAAGACACTTGAACTCTTTTACTTTTACTCATATTGACCGATTCTGAATATTGGTTAATGTTTGAACACGCTGAATCAATAATCACAAAAAATGTAATTATATCAATATCGTCTTTGCGGGAGGAGACATTTTATTTCTATCAGTAATTCTGATATGGCCCCTATTTGTTGTCATCGTTTGACATGAAAAAAAACTGCTGACACAACGTTACTCTGCCAATAGTGCGGAGTAGTCGGAGATGAAGTTTAGACAGATTATACAAAAGTTAAGGTGAATATAAATCTTTAATAACATATACACCCGTCTTTAAGAGGGTTCATTTTTTGTTTAATTGACACGTGAATACTACCTCCAAGTGACATCATACAACTGGGATAAAAACACCACCTTTGATAATAATAAACACTATGCAAACCGATGAGCTGTATATGATAATGTTTAGAAAGATTGGATGATTTCATAAGTAAGTTACGACCATTGAAGTACACGAGCCCCTTCCCTGGAAAGGAATATTTTTTCAAGTTGATATTTGGATACGGCCCTTGAATGATGTCATACATTGAGATACAAAACCAAATCCTGATTGTATATACCTCGGGCATATATACTAAATACAATATAATAAATTTCAGACACTTAGGTCTATTAATAAGAAAGACATGATGATTTTTTTTCGTTCAAATAACATTTGAGATTTATCCCCCAATTGTACCATAGGATTCGAATACAACCACGACCTTAGGTATTCAAAAACAGCACTACGTAGCGCTGAACAATAAATGATGATGTTCAGATAGATGAGATCAGTGTTAAGAGATATATAGCAATTCAAGTACATATACCCTCTTTTTTGGAAGAGAGTATTTTTTTCAGTTGACATTTGGATATGGTCTCCACGTGACGCCACACGATTGGATTACATAAACAAATCATGATATTATATAACTCTGCCATTATTGATGAGTATTATGTACTATAGCAGTAGTAGGGTCTACTGAAATTGAGCCACATTGACCTCAGAAATTTGCATAATGGGGGCGGAACTGGGGCGGCTCTCGTCCAATCAGAAGCGAGTATTTTGACCTCTGACCAAAAAGCTACCTCCAACACAGAAGAGTTCCAATCTAGGGGGAGGGAATGTATTCAGAATGTATTCATCCGCGGTGATGCGGTTTTGGCGGTGATGCGGTCGCGGGAAAAAGCTTCCGCGGAGAAAAAGTAGTCCCTAGATAAAATGGTCCAATGGGGTCGAGTGAGGTATCAAAGTGAAGCATTCGTGAAGGGGCATCTGATGGGCTGGGTGTGGGGTTGAACTATCGGCATTCTGCGCATGCGCGGTGGCCCAAGGGCATGGAAATAGACGTTTTGGAGCTAGGGGAGCTACTAATGGTCCAATGGAGTTGTATGAGGTATCCATGTGAAGCATTCGTGAAGGGGCATCTGATGGGCTGGGTGGCGGGGTTGAACTATCGGCATTCTGCGCATGCGCAGTGGCCCAGGGTATGGAAATAGACGTTTTGGAGCTAGGGGAGTCCCTAATGGTCCAATGGGGTCGAGTGAGGTATCAAAGTGAAGCATTCGTGAAGGGGCATCTGATGGGTTGGGTGTGCGGTAGGAATGTCATTCTGCGCATGCGCATACGCAATGCGGGGCTCTCGGCCAATCAGAAGCGAATATTTCAAATCCGTCACAGAGCTCTCAGCCAATCAGAAGCGAGTATTTTCACCCGGTGCATTATGGGCCATATCCAAGATGGCGGCACGTATGTTCAAGATGGCGGCACATCCGGTGTCGAAAACTGGCCATTTCGTCGGGATGTGGTCACCTAGTGTCGAAAACTGGACCCTGTATGGGTCCCGCTAGACGTTTTGGAGCTAGGGGAGCCGCTAATGGTCCAATGGGGTCGAGTGAGGTATCAAAGTGAAGCATTCGTGAAGGGGCATCTGATGGGCTGGGTGTGGGGTTGAAATATCGGCATTCTGCGCATGCGCAGTCTGGCCGTAGTATAGAAATAGACGTGTTGGGGTATAGGTGGGCCCCTAGTGGGTCGATGGGATCGAGTGAGGTATCCATGTGAAGCCTAGGTGAGGGAGTTACACTAGGGTGTCGTATCCATTCTGCTGCGCAGGTCACGTGGGGGTTGTGACGTCACTTCCGGTTTGGGTGAATGGGGCGTGACCTTTGGACATGTCTAGACTTGTCTGTGTCTGTCATGTACTGGGGGTTTTCCCCCACAATGGCGTTCACGTGGTTTGGTGGGTTTGCGCAAGTGTGTGTGTGTGACGTCACTTCCGGTTTTCACTAAAACGATCTCCAACTTGCCCGGCCCCGGCCCGCCCCGGCCCCCAGCGCACGCGCGCGCGGATTCTCCGGCCGCAGCGCGCGCGTTAATGTAGGGAGAGGTTAAATCGACAACATAGAACTTATAGTCATAAACTTAATCTATACGTGTTGGACGAGTCTTCACTCACCGTATACACGCACCTCAATGAAATGCCCGCTCCAAACCTAGACCAAAAACACGTACTTGGTCTGTGGGCTGATTTCATGGGCTCTCTATTTTTACTATAGTGCTCTTGCATTCTAACCTTGATGGGCTACATTTTGGCCCCATCCTACACCACTGAATCTCCACATTGGGCATTGATGCATTATGAATAAAACACACAAGACAGGGGTTTTTTTTGGTGAGATCTCATTTTTTTATTCAATGAACAACAACAACGTGAGAACAAGCTCAGAACAAGGGGCTTGTACATTGAACGAACTGAAGCCCAGAACAGGGGGCTTGTAAACTGAAGCCCAGAACAGCGGGCGTGTGTACATTGAAAGAATTCAAGCCCAGAACGGGACTTGTACATTGAAATGATGGGCGGCCCAGTCATATACGAGTACATCTCGGTCCTCAGCCTTGGGGTACTCGTCAAACATCTGTACGATGGTAGATAAGGGTCTTCCCCGGCATCGATGGTACAGGTAAAACAAACAATATTGTCCGCACACGCTACTGGTCAGGCTTTGCAACGTTTGACTGTTCCAACACCACGTCTCTGTGCCTTGATCCATGAAGTCTGCTAAATCGGGATGGAGGGGTGGCAGGCCGTACGGGTCAAAGTATTCGCCCTGCTGTTCTGTCAAGTACACGGCCACCCAATGTTCACCGGGCCGATCCATCGGGTTCGTGTTGAGAACGTAAGCAGCAGGATACACACGGTCTAATGGGAACACATCTCGGGCGAACACCCCTTGAAACATCATACGTGTCTCTGGGTCATTCTCCAGCACGGTGGTTATCTGCTCTGTATCCATGTTAGGTGGAGAAGTCACACAACACGTTGCGCGCCTTGTCCACTTGAATGATGTTGTCAAACTCGGCGTAGCAGATCACATTGACGGTGCTCCGGAGGGCTCGTTGAAAGTGGATTTCCAACCGTAAATTGCCTTGCTTGGCCAGGGCCAGCTGATGGTCGTTTTCTAAGGTGGGGGTCAGATCGAAACAGAACAACGTGTATCCGTTCCCGTAGTCCTCCCGACTGATGAAATTCCCTTCGTCCTGGTTGATTTGACCGGTGGCTGTAAACAGGCTCTGATAGGCTCGAATGAAATTCCTCCGCCCAAAGTTCGGGGTTAAGGCCGTGGCTGGCACCTGTTGTCCATCCACATGTAGGGCCACAAAATTGATGCCGAAATGTTTAAAGTCAAACGGATTCTCTGGGTAGGCTCCGCTGAAACTGGTATTTTCCACACAGGCCAGGATCAATTGCTTGGGTAGTTCCCCCAGGAACAGGTTTTCTTTGTTGGCGCCCATATTTCCAGCAGGCACAGAGAACACTTTGGTTTGTACACGTCGGATAGGGTACTGGGCTGGTTTTTGTTTCCAAGGCTTTCATGTGTCCCAATTGAACGGCTGGATTCGGTTTCACTTTTCGGACATACAGGACTGCGTCTTCGATGACAATCTTATAGTCAGCTACATGCGCCTCTACGCTAGTGGCCATCAAGGCGAAGGTCGGAGGCGCCCGTATCAGTCGGATTTTGATGGGGATCTTGTTCAAGAGGTATTGGTCTTGCATGAACATGTCTGCGTGCAGTCGACCGATCATATCCACCGCGACTCCGTTCGCGGTCAAAGCCTTCCGTTTGCTATATCCCGTATTGTCGTTCTCTGCGCCCATGTGCTCGGCTTTGTCCTGGTAGAATAAAGCGGCTGTCATTTGAGATTTTTTAGCCTCTCGCCCATGCGACAACAGCGTCTCGATGTAGGCTCGATAGGGGTACGTGTTGGTCGAGTCACTGATGAGTTTGTCGCTGAGAAAAATATCCACCTGTTGAAACATCGAGTGCAGCCAGAGATTCGTCGGGCCAACCGTTGCTTGGTCGGCGATTCTGGCGCCATCTCCATTGACGATCTTGGCTTTCACATACAAGTATGTATGGGCTAAATCCACATAGGTCGTATCCGCATTACTGATGGTGAACTCGATGGGCCCTGTTGCGTTGATGCTGGACAGCGGGAGATGCTCCACCCATAATCCTTGTTCGGCACTGGTCTGTGTGGGCGGCACGGTCCACAAATCAAATTCACTGTTAGTGGAGGGGCAGGACTCGGCGTGGATCAAGGACATGTTTTAAGAAAAGATATCCCGGGTCTTCTTCGATGTGCGTCGTCGCTGGGTCGGTCGTCGACTGGTGCGTGGTCTCGGTGGGGCAGCTCTTTTATTCCCTACGGTGCGTCGTGCTTTGGCCACCAAGACGCCTACCGCTTCTTTGGCCCGCCGTTTCAAGGCTTCTTTGGGTGCCGTACCCCCTAAGACATCACCGGCCACTTCCAGTCCACTGCGTACCGCTTGTTTGCCGATTGCTTTCACCCCACGCGTCACCAAGGGCAGGAACGTTTTGACGATGCTCCCGAGTATGTTCCCCAGTCCATGTCCACGTTGCATGCGTGCACCGCTAAAAACCGGAAAGCCACCCCCGGCCTGTTGGGCATAATAGTCCATATAGCTGCGTGCATCGCACTCGTAAGGCGCCTTCATTATACAAAGTGGGGAGCACGTGCTTGTCGAAATGAAGTGTCAGCACCACTTTCCCGCGTTCGAATGCCACCGGTCGTCCCGTGTCATCTCTTATATCCACCGTGATCGTGTTGATGTGGGTTTGTCGTACAGGCAGGTAGAGCATATGGGTGAAACTGTGGGTGACTTGATCTCCATACAACTTTTTAATGGGCACCACCCGTAACAGAGGTGTGTTGATATCGCCCACCATGTGGCTGTCCACCACGTCCGAGTAGACGTAGAGTCCGTACATACCCGACTTCATATCCATCGGGATCTCGCCTTGGTGGGCGGTGGGACCAGCGAACATCCGTAGATCGAAACCCAGCATTTGCTGTAGGATAGGACCCAGTACGACACTCGCTTTGGCGGTGACGATAAGCTCTGCCTTGTCGTTGTGTGCGTTGTAATCGAAGTTCACGTGATTCTTGAAGGGATAGGCTTTGATGGGTTTTGAAGTATTTGTGACCTCCCGTAGAGCCTTATAATGCAACAGTCTTGACAGCCCACCCATGAACTCCTTGGGAGTATCGTGTTGGCCTTCGGGGAGAGTGAGTCGGGTGTCTTTTCCTTCGTAGGTCACCTCGTACCACACTTCATTGGCTCGCACGTTGTACCACGAGTAAGGGTACTGAATATCCACCAGTCCACACTCCCACCGGCCAGGTAAATGCAACGGTTGTGGTAATTGAGTCACATACTTGGCCACGGTGTTGTCAGGAAACACATCCAGCGAACTGTTACTGGGTAGGGTGAGGTAAAACATGGCGACTGAGCTGTCCTGCTGCTGCACCGGGTTTTAATAGGTGTTCCAGACCTTGGGTGGTTGTGTCCGGCGTCGTGTTCGTCGCGTTGACTTGCTACGTGTCACGGCTCTGGAGATGTGGGGTGTCCTCATCAAGGGTGGTTTTTTAAAGGTTTGAAAAGAAGGTGCCCGTTGTGGTAGTGGAGTTTTGGGGGTGACTCCGGTTCCCAGTCGGCTTCCCAAGGTTGTGGAATCTGTCGTGGTGCACGACTCGGCGATTGCTGGGTTTGCTGCATAAAGGCCCAGCGGTGGGGTTCCCCACCAATTCCTGTGGTACATGCATGTCTTTCAAGCCTTGAGCGAAGACCTCCCATCCTCGAGGATCCGTGTGCGATCTGCGTTTACGCATCAGATCATTCACTAAATCCGTCATGTGGGTGCCGGGGACCACCTGATTCTGTACCAGGAGTTCGCCTTTATCATTCCAAGTCATGTTAGGATTCTGTTTCATCCGTTGTAATACCAGGCCAGCTTGTTTCTTGAACGAGGCGGGTACACTCTTCAGCACTTCGTCTTCCACCCACTGTGGGGCTGTGGGTGCTACCCCTGGTAATGGCGGCTGTTGGAGGGGTGCTGAGGTCGGCGGTGTGTCACGTGGTGGTGGTGGTGGTGGTGGGGTAGAGAGGGTTTTGTATTGGTCCATGAACGTCATGTACCGTTGAAGCGCCTCATTGTACCGTTGTACTTTCTCACTGTCGCTTAACCCCGGTCTCTGTAAGATCTGTTGCATCTCTCCATCGAGGGTGTTTATGGTCTTCACCGTAGGTGGGACAGGGTAGGGCGATTGGAGGTTTCGAAGCAACCGAGGTTCGACGAGGACCATTTTTTTCGTGTGGTTCATTGTCGGCCGAAGAGTCCACCCAACACTGGACCCAACACGGAAGCGGCCAACGGTGCTAAGATGGCCCCGAGAAAGCCGCCTTTCTGTAACACCTTTTTCTTTTGTGTTTGTGGGACCCGCTTATGGACTAGGGTTCGGAGACCTGTCTTGGCCAACTTGGTCTTCTGAGCCGGAGTCAGTGGTACGTTGCCTTTTAACAGATTGTACCCGATCTCGCACAGACAGCGTACAAGGTCAGGGTCCGCACCGCGTGCAATGGTTCGGACCAACTCGGGTGGGGCCGTCTTCAATACACGGAGCGTGGGAGCGTGCTTCCGTACTCGCGCAGACATCATGTACAACTAATGCCAGAGCCCACAACTCTGCCCTTTTTATCCACCTCAGAGACAAAGTCAACCCTGCTGTGGTATTCATTCTTTTTATTATCTCCATCATCAAACACACAGACATCCCAGCTGGGGGCGCCACTGTGGGTGTGTTTACATTATTTTTGCAAGTACACGTGGTGGGTCTCTCCGGGAAAGATGCCGGTCCGTAGTCGAAGGTGGTCGGGGGTGGCTTGCTTGAGGTCGAAGAGTATATACCCGTGCTGAGGGGTTGCGGCATCTTTAAAGGCTTCCAACGCAAACGGTGTGCGGCCGGGATATATCTGTCTCGCCTGGTGCAGCAGTTGAGTGGTATCTCTCGGGTTTTTGAAGACCACCAGGTAGTGGGCATTTAAGCTGATGTTGCGATGTTCTTTGTTTTTACTGAACAGATTCTGCACAATGTAGATGATGCTGAGCCGTCGATGGTGGCTGCCTTTGGTAAAGAGTTGGGTGACCCGCGCATCCGTCTACGCCATGAGATCGTCCAGAACCACCAAGGTGTCGGGTTCCAAATCGGCCAGGTTGGGTAGGCCTTCCACGAACGTGATGTGGGGCATTGCTGCATACGCTGCCTGCCATTCTCCATAACACCACACGACTCGGGCAATGGGTGGGGTGATCATGCTGCCGGCGTGTTGAAGGAGCTTCCGGACGAAGTGCGTTTTGCCGGAGCCCGTTGGTCCTGCGATGAGACACGTGAAGGGATGCTGCCACCGAGGGTCCATGGTTCGAGGTGTATTCGTTGTCGTGGTAACCCGCTCTTGTAAATTTGGTACGAGTGAACTGGAGTGGTGGGTACAACGTCGGTCGTCGTTGTCTGTACACTGTCAGGGATGATGATGGAGCCACCCCCAGGTTGGGTAGGCCTTCCACGTACAACGTCGGTGGTCGTTGTCTGTTCACTGTGAGGGATGAAATCTGGTGGGTCTTGAGACGTAGTGGGTGTTCTTGGCGTAGGTGTAGAGCTTGGTGTGGAGCTCGACGTGGCTTGTACACGGGGTGTGGTGGTGGTGACTGGGCTCGATACGGGGTTGACTGGTGCTCTCTGTAGACCGGTTTCGCTGGTGGCTGGTGTTCTCAGTTGGTTAAGTAACGTGCTGACATAGGCTACGTCGTAAAACACACCTCCGTACAGCACACTCAGCAGGGTTAGCACTATCACCAGAAAGCCCACTTGCGCTTTGCGCGTTTTGGGAGACGCTGTGTTCAGAGGCAGCTGCTGTTGGTCCATAGCACTGTGGTCGGACGTGGAATGAAGGATGACGGCAGTGGTGTCTGGCTTTATAGTCGTTTCACCTGGTTGGCCGCGACCCAGGAATTGAAAGAACTGGGCCAGCCTTGCCATTTGACGAAATGAAACAGTTTGCCACGTCGACGTTCTGTTTTCAAAATCTGCTCCACCGTGTAGTAGTCTTGCTGTGTTTTTACGACGGGCTGTAATTCCGTCTCGTAAAACGTCCCTAGCAACGGTTCCCCTTGAAGATCTTTCAGTTCATAGACTCGCTGCTGTCGGGGTAGGCGCCGTTTAATCAGGAAGTGCTCATCGCTCCAGTTGGGCAAGTAACTTTTCTCAAATTGACCTTTGACTTTACTGATCCGTACAGGGACCTTATACACCTCCTTCGTCGTTCGCTGCGATTGCCTGGGGTACAAGACACGGCGGACTTGGGCTTCATTGCGTTGGGTCACGGTAATGGGGGCTCTCTCTATACTCCGATGATAGGCTCGATTGTAACCACTCACAAGTTTTGGGAGAACATCGATGTGCCGCCTTGTATTCTTATAGGTGAAATATTTATACATGCGGCCTTTGAATGTCCTGTTGAACCTTTCCACCACGGAAGCCTTGGTCTCGTTGTACGTATGGAAGAAAAACACCTTCTGGGCTGTCAGAAACTGTTGGAACGGTCTGTTGAGGAATTCCGTGCCTTCGTCGGTTTGCAAATACAAAGGTTTGCGCCCGGTCTTGAAGATGTCTTTGAACGCCGCTATGAGATTCGCCCCCGTTTTCGTCCGGATGGGTATCACCCACGCATACTTGGATAGAATATCGATGCACGTCAAGATATACCGATTCCCATCGTTGTGTTTGGCAAAGGCGCTCATATCGACCAAATCCACTTGCCACTGGGCATCTATTCCTCCCACGATGACCCGGTTCCGTAGAAAATGGCGACGGACAGATCGATGTGAGGTATAGGTGTCTTGTTTTCTTAACCAATCTCGGACTTGGGCACGTTGTATCCCTTGGGGTTTGGCCGCTCGATAGAGAGCCGTCAATGCACTATAGGCCGCCGGACTGTCGGGACTGTGGTATAAGTTATCCAACACCTTCTCCCAGCTCCTCATGGTGACAAATGATGATGGACCCTGGCTCTATCGTTTATTTATAACGGGTATATCTTGGGCCGGAGTTTCTTTCTGATTTTCTTCATGGGCTTCCACAGTGTCCATGGTAAATGACCCGTCCAACTCGTCTGATGACCGCTTGATAAGCACTTGATCCACATCTACCACGGCATCTTCCAATGCAGACCATAGATCAGGGTGAAGGGTAAAATGCACTGTACCTCCATCTAGCCGAGCCAGTTGAGCAAAGAAAGGGCCGCGTCGGATGTACACATCGTGACACAAGTGGATGAGGTCGCCATCCAGTTCACCAGACAACACCCGTTTGAATTTGGTCCAGCCCTCCCGGGACAGACGAATGTGAGCCGGGCACGGTTGTGTAGGGTCCGTGTCTCCCACCACCTCCTCCGTGATATCGACCTTA
>JAVTVY010004464.1:0-38050 GCA_036873755.1 Hanleya hanleyi
AGCAGCTATTGTTTTGAGTTTTACTATCTCCACTATTGCAGCCAGTCAATCGATAGTCGATACTCGGGTATCACAATCAGTTAAAAACTATTCTTCCTGTGAGCCATAAATTACGAAATACTAATTTACAAATGGAAGTACAGTGCAATAAAATCTAGATTATTCAAAGAAAAGTTCACTTGCGATGGATGGTATCTGTCCCATCCCTCAATCAAGCAACAGCGTTCATCTTCTGAACCACCTTTCTATATATGCCCATGGGCCTTGTTCACATCTCAACACCTAGAACACGATGGGAAGGATCTCGGAGGTAAACGGTGAATTTTTTTGAAAAGTACCGGGTAGGTCTGTATATAGCCCCATACTGGCTATGGGGGTATAAGTCCAACCTGGGAATTTCTCTGTGGGCTTTACTATGGGTTGTTTGGTCTTGTTTTTCTCGTCTCGTCAAGAAAAACACGATGGAAGGGGTCTCGGAGGTGAGCGGTGAAATTTTTCGAAAAGGACTGGGTAGATCTGTATATAGGCCCATATAGCCCTATATTGGCTATGGGGGGATAGGTCCATACAGGGAAATTTTTCGTGGGTGTTACTATGGGTTGTTTGGTCTCGTTTTTCTCGCCTCGCCAAGAAAAACACGAGGGGAGGGGTCCCGGATGTAAGCGGTGAAAATTTTCGAAAAGTATCGAGTAGGTCTGTACATAGGCCCATAGTCCCATACTGGCTATGGGGGTATAGCTCCAACCTGGATTTTTTTTCGTAGGCTTTACTGTGGGTTGTTTAGTCTTGTTTTTCACGTCTCGTCATTTAGAACACGATGGGAAGGGTCTCGAAGCAAAACGGTGAAATTTTTGGATAAATTTCACCGAGGCCTGGGTAGGCCCATATAGTCCCATACTGGCTATAGGGGTATAGGTCCAACCTGGAAAATTCACACACGTTCATTGTGATATGGGTTGTTTGTTCTTGTTTTTCACGTCTCGTCATTTAGAACACGATGGGAAGGGTCCCGGAGCTAAACGGTGAAATTTTTCGAAAAGTACCTGGTAGGTGTGTGTATAGGTCCATATAGATACTGGCTATGGGGGTATGGGTTCATACTGGGTGGACGTTTTGGGGTCTAGGTGAGCCCCTAATGATCCTATGGTGTCGTATGAGGTCTTATTTTGAAGCTCTCGTGGAGAAGCATCCGACTGGACTAATGGTTCGTCCGTTTGCAATATTCTGCGTATGCGCAGCCTGGCCGTAGTATAGAAAGCAGGCATTTTGGGGGTACGTGTGGTGTGTGTTTGGGATAGAGATGGACCACTATGGATCCAAATGGGTCGTGGGAGGTATCAAAGTGAAGCTTGTGTGGGGTAGAGTCAGAATGGCGTGTTTTTTATTGCAAGTCGCGTCAATCTGCGCATGCGCAGTTGGGTGTAGTAGCGAAAGTGGGCATTTTGGGGCAGTGAAGGAAGGTATTTGGTGTAGAGATGGACCGTCCTTGGTCCGAATGCGTCGTGGGAGGTGTCATCTTGTAGCTCTCGGGGTGTACATCCCGATTTGAGGGCTGTCCAAAGCATCTGTGACGTCATCGGTGGCGTCATCAGTAGGAGTAGTGGCGAAAGTGGGCATTTTGGGGCAGTGAAGGAAGGTATTTAGTGTAGAGATGGACCGTCCTTGGTTCGAATGCGTCGTGGGAGGTGTCATCTTGTAGCTGTCGGGGTGTACATCCCGATTTGAGGGCTGTCCAAAGCATCTGTGACGTCATCGGTGACGTCATCAATAGGAGTAGTAGCGAAAATGGTCATTTTGGGGCAGTGAAGGAAGGTATTTGGGGTAGAGAGGGACCATCCTTGGTCTGAATGCGTCGTGCTGGGTGTCATTTTGTAGCCTTCGGGGTGTAAACCCCGATTTAAGGGGTATTTATGTCATCTGTGACGTTTTCGGTGACGTCATCAATACGAGTAGTAGCGAAAGTGGTCGTTTTGGGGAAGTGAAGGAAGGTATTTGGGGTAGAAAGGGACCATCCTTGGTCCGAATGCGTCCTGTGGGTGTCATCTTGTAGTTCTCGTGGTGCAGACCCCTATTTGAGGCATGTTCACGTCATCTATGACGTCACTGGTGACGTCATCAGTAGGAGTAGTAGCGAAAGTGGGCACTTTGGGGAAGTGAAGGAAGGTATTTGGGGTAGAGATGGACCATCCTTGGTCCGAATGCGTCGTGTGGGGTGTCATTTTGTAGCTCTCGAGGTGCATACCCGATTTGAGGGATGTTCACGTCATCTGTGACGTCATTGGTGACGTCATCAGTAGGAGTAGTAGCCAAAGTGGACATTTTGGGGCAGTGAAGGAAGGTATTTGGGGTAGAGATGGACCATCCTTGGTCCGAATGCGTTGTGTGGGGTGTCATTTTGTAGCTCTTGGGGTGTAGACCCGATTTGAGGTATGTCCACAGCATCTGTGACGTCAGCGGTGACGTCATCAGTACGAGTAGTGGCGAAAATGGGCATTTTGTGGAAGTGAATGAAGGTATTTGGTGTAGAGATGGACCACTATTGGTCCGAATGGACCGCGTGGGGTATCAGCGTGAAGCTCTCGTGGGTCAGACTGGCTTGTTTTCATTGGAAGTCGCGTCAATCTGCGCATGCGCAGCTGGCCAGTGGGTTTTTTCCCGTCGTACCTCCGTCTTCCATCCGGGTACTGTGGTTTTACATCCGGGTCCTCATCTTAGATCCGGGTTTTTTCATGTTTACTGACACGTGACCGGAACCGAAACCAGTGGCGGTGGTAGCTCCCGTGGGGGTGAAGCTCGGAGCTCCGGAGCTCTTGGATCTTGGAGCTCTGTTGGAGCTCGGAGCTCTGGAGCGGCCGTGAACGCCCGGTGATGGTGGTGGGAGCTCCCGTGTGGCAGAGCTCTTGGATCGGAGCTCTTGGAGCCCAAAGCGTGTGGAGCTCAGACCTCGGAAATGACGTCATCGTTTTACATCCGGGTCCTCATCTTACATCCGGGGTTTTTCATGTTTCTGTCACGTGACCGGAATCGGAAGTTGTCACAAGACAGGTGGCGCCCCTCGGAGCTCTGGCATATAAACACGATGAGGACCCGGATGTAAAACGATGACGTCACTTCCGAGCTCTGAGATCCACACGCTTTGAGCTCCAAGAGCTCCGATCCAAGAGCTCTGCCACACGGGAGCTCCCACCACCACCACCGGGCATTGACGCCCGCTCCGGAGCTCCGAGCTCCAAGAGCTCCGAGATCCAGGAGCGCCGGAGCTCCGATCTCTGAGCTCCACCCCACGGGAGCTACCACCACCACCGGGCGTTGGGACGCCACCTGTCATGTGACAACTTCTGGTTCGGTCACGTGTCAGCAAACATGGAAAAACCCGGATCTAAGATGAGGACCCGGATATAAAACCACACTGCCCGGATGGAAGACGGAGGTACGACGGGAAAAACCCACTGGCCAACTGCGCATGCGCAGATTGACGCGACTTCCAATGAAAAGAAGCCAATCTAACCCACGAGAGGTTCACACTGATACCCCACACGGTCCATTCGGACCAATAATGGTCCATCTCTACATCAAATACCTTCCTTCACTTCCACAAAATGCCCACTTTCGCTACTACTCGTACTGATGACGTCACCAATGACGTCACAGATGCTGTGAACATACTCAAATCGGGTCTACACCCCAAGAGCTACAAAATGACGCCCCACACGACGCATTCGGACCAAGTATGGTCCATCTCTACCCCAAATACCTTCCTTCGCTGCCCCAAAATGTCCACTTTGGCTACTACTCCTACTGATGACTTCACCAATGACGTCACAGATGACGTGAACATCCCTCAAATCGCGGTCTGCACCCCAAGAGCTACAAAATGACACCCCACACGACGCATTCGGACCAAGGATGGTCCATCTCTACCCCAAATACCTTCCTTCACTGCCCCAAAATGCCCACTTTCGCTACTATTCCTACTGTTGACGTCACAGATGACGTGAACATCCCTCAAATCGGGATGTACACCCCGAGAGCTACAAGATGACACCTCCTACGACGCATTCGGACAAAGGATGGTCCCTCTCTACCCCAAATACCTTCCTTCATTGCCCCAAAATGTCCACTTTCGCAACTACTCCTATTGATGACGTCACCGATGACGTCACAGATGCTGTGGACAGCCCTCAAATCGGGATGTACAAGATGACACCTCCCACGACGCATTCGGACCAAGGACGGCCCATATCTTCACCAAATACCTTCCTTCACTGCCCCAAAATGCCCACTTCCGCTACTACACCCAACTTGACGCGACTTGCAATAAAAAACACGCCATTCTGACTCTACCCCACACAAGCTTCACTTTGATACCTCCCTTGACCCATTTGGACCCATAGTCGTCCATCTCTACCCCAAACACACCCCCACGTACCCCCAAAATGCCTGCTTTCTATACTACGGCCAGACTGCGCATACGCAGAATATTGAAAACGGACGAACCATTAGTCCAGTCTGATGCTCCTCCACGAGGGCCTCAAAATAAGACCTCATACGACACCATAGGATCATTAGGGGTTCACCTAGACCCCAAAACGTCCACCCAGTATGGACCCATACCCCCATAGCCAGTGGGCCTATATGGACCTATATACACACCTACCCGGCACTTTTCGAAAAATTTCACCGGACCCTTCCCATCGTGTTCTAAATGACGAGACGTGAAAAACAAGAACAAACAACCCATATCACAATGAACGTGTGTGAATTTCCAGGTTGGACCTATACCCCCGTAGCCAGTATGGGACTATATGGGCCTACCCAGGCCTCGGTGAACTTTTTCCAAAAATTTCACCATTTCGCTTCGACACCCTTCCCAACGTGTTCTAAATGACGAGACGTGAAAAACAAGACCAAACTACCCGGTACTTTTCGAACAATTCACCGCTTACCTCCAAGATCCCTCCCATCGTGTTTTTCTTGGCGAGACGAGAAAAACAAGACCAAACAACCCATAGTAAAGCCCACAAAAAAATTCCCAGGTTGGACCTATACCCCCATAGCCAGTATGGGGCTATATACAGACCTACCCGGTACTTTTCAACAAAATTTACCGCTTACCTCCGAGACCCTTCCCATCGTGTTCTAGGTGTTGAGATGTGAAAAACAAAACCAAACAACCCATAGTAACACTCACAAAAAAAATTCCAGGTTGGACCTATACCCCATAGCCAGTATGAGGCTATATACAGGCCTACTCGCTACTTTTCGAAAAATTTCACCGTTTCGCTCCGGGGCCCTTCCCATCATGTTCTAAATGACGAGACGTGAAAAACAAGACCAAACAACCCATGTAACACCCCCCCAAAAATGACCACCCCCGTATCCCATATAGGCATTTCCCCGTATATTTTATAATACATATAATTGTACGAGTCCGTGTTCCGCTTTTTATTTATTTATTTTTATTTTCTGTGAAAACACCCATGCCATGACTGAAGAGAGCTTCACTCGATCCAATGGGACCATGCAGCGTATTTGAAATCTGGGGAATATTCCCCCGGCTCTCCACGTATTTAGGACTATTTTCTGTCCGCGGACGCAGACCGCATCACCACCAGACCGCATCACCGCGGAGGACTACATACCCTGCAAAGATTGGAACTCTTCTGTATTCAGAGGTAGCCTTTTGGTCTCTTGAGAAACAACGCCCCTTGGCGGAACTCACCGTCATCTCCCCAAGAGTTATCTCCTTTGAAAATGGTACTTTAAAAGGGTTTTATAATACTACTTCCGTCGCTGCTTTCATCACCATCGTCCTGTGCTGGACCTGTACAATTTCCGCTCACTCGACATCAGCCTCGCCCAACACTCCTATACCATATATCAAAGTTCATGCCACGGCCTCCCGGTTGAACCTCACCTTCGTCTATTTGTTACGGCATAATGAGACGGGATAGCTCCGGAAATGTTACTCGGGTAACGATACGCTCGGGTATGCCCAGCCCTTCATCGTCAAGATCCGCACGACGCTGGTGACGGCCCTGGAACAAATGGACACTATGGATCCCTTGGAATGGATTTGCCAACCACGTCCTAACACCAAATGGCATGTGGAGATGACGACCTAGGTGAGCTTTTATGTGATGAAACAGACAGGGCACCGCACCGGCACCTCCATTAACTTTTGACCTATTTTAATAGCGGAGAGCCGTGTCGGGAAAAGGTACTTTCACGAACTTTTCCTCCCTGTCAATACGCTTACTCAACCTTACGCCAGAGGTATTTCCGCATGTTTAGGAGAATACGGTCGATATAATGGAAGAGGGAGACAGCTGTGATGTGGACCTTACACAACCCCGACCAGATGACATTCGTCTGTCCCGGGACGTTTGGACCAAATTCAAATGAGTGTTGTCTGGTAAACTTGACGGCAACTCCTTCAACTTGTGTCACGATATGTACATCCGGCGTGACCATTTTTTGCTCACTCAGCTCGACTAAATGGGAGTACTTTGCCTTATACTCTTCACCCTGTCCTATGATCCGCTTTGACAGTTGGTGTGGCGGATGTGGATCAGGTGCTAACCGAGGATGAGACGAGTTGCGCTGAGTTCGTGCCATGGACGGCGCACTGGCAGACCCCAAACATATGACAAGAAAGGAACTTCGACCACGACGCAAGACAAACCCGTTAAAAATAAAGGAGAGAGCCCGGGGCCTTAAACAGTCATCATCAAGCGATGGGAGAGGACGTTGGAAAATTGTAGTCCGGAGGCGTATAGTAGGGTGAACACCCTCGATCGAGCTGCCATCCCCCGGTTATTCGTTGATCGCAAGCCCAAGACATTTATACATTACATCGCCCTGACCGGCGTCATTTTTCAAGGAATCGGGCCATGTTTGGCGGCATAGAGGCCCAATGGCAGGCACATTTGGTTGACATGAGTGCTTTCGTCTAACACAACGACGGCAACCGGTATATCTTGACGTTCATCATTAACCTCATCAACGCGTTCTAGCAGATGTGCAACACCGGGCCCAAACCGTTGTAACTGAAACCCGACTAAGGAACAGAATTTCTCAGCAAACCCTTCTACCCGAGTCTGAAAGCCCACAAGGTGTTCTTCTTTCACACCTGCAACGAGACCAAAGCTTCCGGAATCAAAAGGTTCAATCGCACGCTTAAAAGCTACATGTACAAATATTTCACTGCCAAGAATACAAGACGGTACATCGATCTGCTCCATAGCTCGTCTACTGTTAAACTCGGGCCTATCGCCGCATTATTTAGCGCGCGCCCCTCAAAGTCACCAAGCGCAACGAAACCCAAGCCCGGGTTGCCTTGTACGGCCTAAAACCCCTAACGCACACTGAAGTATGCCTTCCACCGAAGGGAGCAAATGCGCATCAGCAAAGTTAACGGCAAGTTAGAGAAGGGTTACCTCCTCAGCTGGAGCAATGAGCATTTTTGATCACACGCTTCGTACACCGTCACCACTGAGTATATGAATTATAAGAGGTTCAAGGGGAGCCACTGGAATGAGCGTTTAACGAGAAGGAAATACAGTCCGTAGTGCAAGCTAAAGAGAATTACTACACAATGAAACGGATCCTGAAAACCGAACGACTCAGACGAAGGAGGTGAAACTGACATAAAGCGAAGGTCCAACCGAGTTGAGTTCAGTCTACACTCAGAATGGAGAAAAGGATGCCTGCCACTGACATCCCAAAACCACTTCAAAGTACAACTGGATGCTGTGATCACTATCGTAGTCGTCTTGTTGTTGGTGTATGGAGTGTGTTTTTCGACATGACGACCATGGAAACCCGCCAGCCATGGAAACCCGGTGACAACATCTCTTCACCTGCCGCATCGCGGGATCGACGTTGTCAGAGAAGACACATTTCATACAGAAGCTCGTTCGACCCGCCAACAGCATAACTGTTCCACCCATTGCGTTTGCCCAAGGGTTTTGAAAGGGATGCACGTCTCACAAAAAAATGATGGGGATCCTCAACGTTGGACCTGAATGCGGCAGCAGCAGCATTCGTCCAGGACATCTCCCCAAATACCACGCCGACTGGAATTACCTACCAAGTCACTGTAACGGTCACGACGTCAGTAAGAATTCACCAAACTCTGGGACGACCCAAGCTGTGACCGGTGGAGCATGACGAACAACACGTCAGTCGTTATATCTTACCTTACACTGGCTAGTTATAGCTCAACCAAGCTGACTAAGGAGGCTCGATGTGGTACGAAGTCCTGTAGGAGAACAAGACTAAAACCTTCGCAATTCCCAGAAGGTCAGTACCACAGCGTTGATGTCGAACTTGCGCGATCTGATAGAGAAAACAGCCTGTAACCAGGTCAATACGACGAAAGCATTTCAAAATTTCCCATTGATCCTGGCGATTCGTGTGAGCGTTAGCATTAGCCAGACATGAACGCAGTTGTTTGGGATTGTCGTTCCAGAACTACGAACCTTGCATGATGCAGGTAGTACCTTACCTGTGTGGATAGTATCGGTGTTCCGGAAAACTGATCGCCGATATGTTAATGTCAGAAGCCATAAAGCATCCTTTAGTTCTACTACACACTAAAGGTTATCATTCATGGGATGTTTCTTTGTTTATAGACTTGCTTGAATTTCTCATTAATAATATTTATTAAAATATTTTATAAAAGATTTATATTAACAGCATATAGGTATTACAGATATTACACGTATTAAGGAAACTACAGATAGCTCTAACGGTACATCATGTTTAATATATATATCTATAAAAATGAAGCGAGCCTTCTCTCTAGTGGACTTTACGACAACGTAAACTCCTATTTTGACATCGTAAACTTTCCTATTCGGGAGAGTAATATTCCACTAGGACCTACAGAAGCTGATAAAACAGGACTATACCACCAAGCGCCTCCACTTTCCCAGTTTCTCAGATTTGGCGATACATATCGCATGCTGATAGAATGAAAGTACTGATAGTACTGATGTCGGGTTTTCGTTGATCAGTAAATTTAAAAACCATGAATACCTAGATCTGACCCCTTCTGCATTGCTATACTTCATTGTAAAACTTGTAATGCAATTGTGTGAAAATGCATAGATCACTGGCAGCAGTGGTCTGGCCAACTTCGCTTGTTGAATCTGGCAATTTATGAAATGGTCTCTGTCTATGCTGATTGAGAGAAGCTCTCGTTTCCGGGAATATGTATTCACAGACTCAAAAGTCAAATTTCAAGATTTTAAATCTGGCATCTACATTATACCTGATTCCAAGAAAGATAAAGCAAGATAACCCCAAGATTGTCATCTCCAAGATCTTCAACTCCAAGATTTTCATGCAACACCAAGATATTCAACTCCCAAGATTTCACAGCTCGAGACAAATGTGAATTTGAGAACAAAAAATTCAATTCAAAAAGAGAGAATAGGACAAAATTGTGTAGGTTTACGTACAGCTTTCAAATAATTTATTCAAAAAGCGCATGCATCCTTGACGCAGAAGATGGTCAGATGATAGCTAGGAATCTGGGAAGGAGGAAAGGTTTATTCTTCTCGAAGTAAATCACAATAGCTCAGTCGTCAGCAATAAAAGAAATTACAAAACATAGCAGAAATCTCGCAGCAAGATTCGTAAAAAATATCCGATAAATTACAACTCCTGTTGCTCTGATTCTCTGTGGAAAAGGTGATGATGTCACGACTAGACTGTATTTTGTACAGACTTCATATAATCGCCAGAGTCGGTACACACGCTATGATTTCATAATTTGTGATAAGTGTATGCATTAAAGAATACTAAATAACGTATCTAAAATTCAGTAGTCAGTTTACTGTTCTCCAACTTAATATTCTTGGAAAATACAGCGGCATCGCGATGAAATTCATACCTTGTTTCCAGGTCACATATTGACATCAAGAATCTGCTAGCCGTTTGCTCGATGGCCGATTGGACGACTGTTGGACGACTACGGAAATAGAAATTCTAATGGTGTTCATATGAACAGCCACAGTCAAAGCGCGACTGAGATGCATCATTCTCTAGATTATTATAATTACCTTACTTTATTTCGAAAATCAGCGATGCGGCTTGCCTTCATCATTGAAAACTATTGACCGCTTCTCTCTTAGAAGAAACGTGTCTATGTTTATGTATACTATGATTGTTCTTCTTTAAATTTGGTGCCAATACTGTTATACGAATTAGATCTCAGTAACTTCGACGGAGGCGGAAGGTTATTTATTTTTGTTCAGCGTAACTTAGTATCTTCATCAGACCCTTTCTCGTTTGCCCAGCGTAACTGCGTAACTCCAGCTATAGCCCTCTCTTTCTCTGAGAGCGTATCTGTATAACTTCAGTGAATTACCCTTTTTTGTCCCCCGCCGCAACGCGGCAGGGGACTTTAAAATGGTTCTTGCTTCTTTGTGTCCGTGGATGTCTGTTTGAGTTTTCCGCAAGCGATAACTTCCAAACGCTTTGTTGGATTCTTCCGAAATTCGGCATGTGCATTCCTTGCGACAAGACGCTAGTTGGTATTGCATTTCAGCAACATCTGCCTGAAGGTGTCGCCACTGGGGCTCACTTCTTCATGTCCGTTCCTGTCCGTGGATGTCGGTTCAAATTCTTTGCAAGCGATAACTTCCAAACGCTTTGTTGGATTTTCCGGAAATTCGGCATGCGCATTCCTTGCGACAAGACGCCGGTTGCTACTGCATTTCAGCAACATCTGCCTGAAGGAGGCGCCACTGAATTTCTCTTCTTCGTGTCCGTTCCAGTTCATGGATATCAGGATAACTTCCAAATGCTTTGTCGGATTCCTCTGAAATTTGGCATATACATTCCTTGTGACGTGGATTGGTATTGCGTTTCAGCAAGATCCACCTGAAGGTGGCGCCACTGGGTCTTGTTCCAATCTTCTGTGCATGTCATCGGTATCTTCTCAAATTTAGCATACATGTACCACGCCAGGAGATGTTGCATGGGATTGCCTTTCACTCATTTGCACTTACTGGTGGCAAAATCCCTAATTTGTTTCCAGGTAATACCATGACATAAGATGTCACTTGAGATTGCGTTTCGCTCACTTGCTCCTACAGGTGGCGCCACCTGGCGTTAAAATACAATTTTGTTTTCTGCAATTAACTGCCCCTCGGAATCGCCTCAAATTTAGCATGCATGTACCATGCCAGAAGATGATGCGTTTGATTGCCTTTCGCTCACTTGTACTTACAGGTGGTCCCACCTGGTGGCAAAATACCAAATTTGTTTCCGGGTAATAACTTGAGAACTGCTCATCAGATTCTTCTTAAATTTGGTATGAATATACCAAGACACAAGATGTTGCATGGGATTGCTTTCTGCCCACTTGCGCCTACAGGTGGCACCACCTCTTGTCAAAATCTAAATTTCCTTTCGGTCATCGGATTCTTCTCCAATTTGGTATGCAGATACCATGCCATGAGATGTCCATTGGGATTGTATTTCGCCTGCTTCTGCCAACAGGTGGAGACACCTGGTGGAAAAATCTGAAATTTGCTTCCGGCAATAATTTGACAACTGCTCATCGGATTCTTCTCAAATTTGGTATTCATATGCCATAAGATATCGCTTGGGATTGTGTTCGCACACTTTTGCCTACAGGTGGCGACACCTGGTGGCAAAATCTAAATTTGGTTTCCGGGCAATAACTTCAAGACCCCTCTTCAGATACTTCCCAAAGTTCGTATGCTGATACCATGCCATGAGATGGTGCTTGGAGATTTGAAATTTCCGAGCAATAGGTTGAGGACGCCTGAGACATTTCCGAGCAATAGGTTGAGGACGCCTGAGACCAACAATGCTAAAAAATATTGCTGCCATTTCGGCGGGAGACCTAGCATCCTCTGGCTGCTTGTCTGCAATAAACTGCCTTTCTTCAGTTGCGGACCATTTCTTTTTACTCAAGTAAAGATGCGTAACTGCGTGAGAACCTTTCTCTTTTTCTCGCCGTAACTGCGTAACTACAGTTGCTCAACCGGAAGAAGTACATGGATACGTCTCCTGTGCCTATGCAAACGGAAGTGTGCACAACACCTGAGTCCACATGCGCAGAGGGGGGGGGGGAATATGTGTCCTTCTCCTCCTACTTGGTATGCTATACATGCCTCAGTAAGATCCGACATTCATTAGCCAGCTGTTGTCCATAGATAACTTCTGTGTCGGTAAGCAGTGACTATGCCAAACTTAAGCTTGTTTCCTGCGAGCGAGCATAGGGGCTCGTTACCGTGGTTAAGTGGTAAATTTATGTTGATTTGGGTGAGGGGTTGTGATCGTGAGGAAAAGGAGAAGGGCGGATATTCAAATAGCTGTGGTCGTCAACCACGCTCGCAAAACTCTGGATTTGTAACGCATTTTCCCAAAAACCGAATAAAATCTCAAACAGAACGACAAATGGTTAAATTGCAAATATCTTACTTTAGCTTTTTCCGGCCTGGCCTCTTCGGGCGGATGAGTGCATTTCTCCGCCAAAATTCTAACCGCTATTTCCAGATTGCCCGTAACCCGGATAATAAATCTCGCGAATTGCCCGAGAACGGGCGATATCAATGCCAGCTGAGTTCACCAGGAGCCAACTCACATGTGAGACCCCCGGGTACTCATTACCGTTGAAAATTGGTTAATTAGGTTGATCTTGGAGGTGGATGGTCAAGGGAGTGAAGACAAGTACCTGTTATTCTCAAATGAGCTGCGCTTTGGCAATGGTCTCGCCCGCTCTCGGGAACTTTCGCGGTACTTATTATTCGCGTTACGGTCAGTCTGGAAATAACGGTTAGAATTTGGCGGAGAAATGCACTTATTCGCCCGAAGAGGCCAGACCGGAAAACGCTGAAGTAAGATATATGTGATTTAATAATTTGTCGTTCTGTTTGAGATGAATTTTAATCGACTTTTGAGAACACGGGTTATAAAACTGAGTTTTGGGAGCGTGGTTGACGACCGCACCGACTTGCGTGTCCGCCTTTCTCCTTTTCTCTGGGTCCACCCCCAATAAACATATTAACAACGGTATCGAGCCCCTGTGCGAGAGAGAATGTGTTAACGTCTTCGTGAAACAGATATAATAACTGATCATGTGAAAACGTTAAATCCCAGGAGGACGAACTTCTATTCAGACCATATCCCTTTGCATTTATTGCATGATGTTCTGTACAAGATAACTTGATAAACTTTCTTCTAACGAAATTTTGGACTGCCGCAAAGGATAACATAGGAGGAACTCCTTTCTGTGAGATGATGGTAAAAAAACTGATTTTTTTCCAATCATAAACTTCCAAATCAGAATTTTCTTGAACGTTATCAACCTGTAACCATTTCGATCATCTATACGCGGTAAGACTGGATCTTATGGATGGCGAAGTGTACGCAAATGGAAGGTTATATACATCCTCCCCACAGCGCATGCTCCATTTCACAGGCTCACTTATCATCCATTATCAGACCCCCAACGAGGTGGTTGGGTTATATACCGATATCAGCATCGAAACAATTACATGTACGATTTTCAAGTGTACTGAAGTGGGTTTATGAGCGATCAAAATGTGCTCTCTGACCCATTTTCGTATATTTGAGACATTTATAGGGAGAATTCTTTTCTTGTAACAAAAATACGACATCTCAAACACAAAATTTTCGCACAATATTTTATGAAGTTGGATTATTTGAAAGAACCAAGAAAGATTTGGTTTGAGATGTCATACTTTCATTTGCGTACACTGCGCCATCCATAAGATGGCTTGCGAATCGTGTGTCTCCATTATCGCGAAGCGATATCCGGTACTTTACCGGATTCTGTTCGGCCTTCATCCGGCGGAGAACAGACTGGAGAAATCTGATAAGTTACAGGTTTTCATACCACTTCGGATACAGATATTGGCTGGGCTTACAAAAGATATAGGTATGAATAACTTTCGTATCACCCAAGAGGCGTTGTAGATCTGTAATTTTGAACAAGTAGGGCAGCACATGACTCGAAAATTGCGGGTTACGTTGGGGTTACGTCGGTAGACTTTAGCTGATTGGCTGACGAAGTCACGTGGTATTGATTTCAGGCAATTCCCTCTTACAGTTGCCGAAAGTAGGCTGAGAATGGAAACACACGATCCCAGGGTCAGTCTTACCGCGTATAGATGACCCAGATGGTTACAGGTTGGTCATACGTTTGTACGAGGAGGAAATCCTCGCTATCAATGCTTTAAAAATACTAAAAATAGGTCATGAGGCATGCACATTTTGATTAACCATAAATAAATGCTGTGGAAGATCGCAATTTTTTCGAGGCTGATACTTCAAGAAAAATATGATTTGACAGGTTTAGGTAACAAGAATCAGCTTCAATCGGATTACAGACACAAACTGGAGTTAGTCGTATTCACTGTATATGTATTCGTCACCCTTTAATAAAACAAATATGACGTTCCCATTTCGCGGATGGAATCTTGCATTCATCTTGCATTCATGTAAAGAACGAGATAAATAAATGCGTTTTGGTAAAATTGAATGTGATATTTATTAAACAATTGATGAGAGAAACGGTCGAAATGAAGAGCATACACATGAGTATTTATATGTACTTATATACACAGGAAATGAGATCATAACTGATATATACACCCACGGATGAAAATATAACTATACAAAAGGTCAATTTATATAGATGATCATGTGTAAACTTATTGCAGAGTAAAAAACTCTTAGAGGAAATATATGAGTGCATGTTAACCCTTAAAAAATGGAAAAGGCCACAGATGTCGCACATTAGAACTGTAATGCCCATGAACATTTTTGCACAACAGAATGTCTGTGTGTACCGATATCGCATATACAATCAGATTCGCTAGCATTATACTGTCACATGCATTTATTCTAACATAAGTGTTATTTAGTGTTACGTTCAGAAATCGGGACTATTTTATTCTTGTCACTCCGAGAACAATAATTTATCGGTAAACCGGGAAATGAATAGAAAAAGATTTTGGGGCAATAATCAAATCTTATTTGTTTGAGAAATATAACCTATACGTGTATCTGAAAATATAGACATACCGTAATTGAGATCTTTACCCCAAAATTATGTTACATTTTTTATACTAACAACTGTACACAATGGCCGGATCTTTTCGCGCTCTGATATAGCACCTGACTTTTCTCAATAGTCTCTCGTGTTTGCAAGCTTCTCGGACCTTGCGGAACCTCTGGGCCAGATTACACTTGTATTCTCGGGGTTCCCGAAGGGGTTCCCCACGTTTGAGGTAGGATTGCTCTCCAACCCAGAACCGGTAAATACGAAAGTTTGAGCCTCTGGCTCCGGAATAGTCCAGTCCACCACCAGCAGTGTCCAAGAAGGTAAGAAGACGGTTGGTGGTCAACCACAGGTAGCCACTATCATCCCAACCGAATGTATCCTGAAATTGCAGAGTTTCGTCATCTTGGACCAGTTCCAACTGGGTTCTCATCTGAACCAATCTCTCTGGACGTCTTTGTCTCCTCTGGTCCGCTGGTTTGGGCCAATAGTAGACGGCGTTTCTTGGCAGGACGCCGAAGTATAGATTGTTTTCTCCGTGGGTGATGCCACCGCTCTGTCCGAGTTTTCGACCAACACTTCTAACGGCCTGGCTGATATCTGCCCCTGGGGTACGGGCCAGCTCGGCGGGGAGCTGGAAGAGGTCGAATCCGGTCAAAACGCAGAAGTAAAGATAGTTGTAGTCGGAAGACATTGCTATTCCGTCCATGGGAACGTCGAAGAAATACGTCTCGTTGCTATATCCGGTGTTGACACGGAAGGTTCTGGCTTCGGGGTCGTCGACCACGTCCATGGCGGGGTGTTCGTGACGATGAGATCGGTCTCTCCTGGAATCGTAAACAACCAAACCTCCGTTACCGCCGGCATCTGAGACGTACACGTAACCCTGGTCGTCAATAACAACGTCGTTCAAGAATGAGGTTGTGGCTGGGGCGACGGACTCGGGGAAGGTGTGGTTCTGGACGAAGCAGTCTCTTTTCAGATCGTAGATAAAGATTTGGTGAGGGCACAGGTTGAGCGTCTCGGTACCGGGGGGTGCGAAAGTGTTGACACGGCCGGTGTCGACAAGGTACATGATGCCGGTTTTAGGGTCGACTTCCATGCTCATCACGTACTGGAATGCCGAGCAGTTGTTCAAGTCTTGCATCTCCCAGCTCGGAAAAGGTTTCAGCACTGGGCGACCGTTCTTCATGACGACTTCGTTGAGGGTTGACGCCACTCCCAATCTCCATCTCGGCACTGTGACGAAGATTCTGCCCTTGTAGACTTTGATACCAGTGAAGATATTGTTCTCCGGAATGTAGCGCCCGCTGTGGATGGCTTCCTGGCGATGAGCTTCAGTCGGCCAGTCGTATTCTAGCTGTACCCAGTCGTGTACCAATGTTGTGTGTCCTATAGGCAGATTGGGGTTCCAAGAACGTGGTCGACGATGGTGGTGTTGGCGACGCTGCCAGGTACATTCTACGCTCACTGCAGCCAGGCACAGCAAGGCCGCGAAAGTGGCTAAACTCTTCATCTAGTAGAATAATTGTTAAGATCGAGCTTGCTGGAGAGACGGTGCTTGATCACTTTAGTTCTGATGATAAAGTGAGTAAAATCCAGTTGTATATATACCCTGGCTCGTCCATGGAACATCCTTCTAGTCAACAAATATTTGGAGGGTCACCGGAGACGACCTACGCATTCAGCTGACGTCAGCATGTCAAACAGGACCTCTGTAACACGGCCTTTGTTTACTACTTTAAATTTAGCTTACAGTCTTTACGGCACACATATACATACAGGATCTTGCTCATGTTCATTGTTTTGAAGTTCATCCGGACTTTACCCGATTAAAATGGCGTTATCGTACTAAATGACCATATCATGCCACTTTCAGCTGGTAGCGATCGGTCATTCTATATATTCAAACGGCCACACTTACGATGTAGTAAACTGCGTCCAATCAGAAGAGGGCATATTGTGAGCAGATGAGGAAAACGATATGTGTATAAGTGGTGAATAAATATGTCATTCGACTCTCGTAACGTGTAGGGTGTTCTACTCACCACGTTGTCCTACTTTATTCCTTATGTTAGAGCATATTGTTTTAATTTTAAACGCATGCTGAGCTAGAACGAGAGAACATCCTGGTTCACCGAGCGAGTTTAAAATTACTAGGTCGTTTGAACTTGAATGTTCATTAACAAATCAACTAGGGCAATATTGGATTGTACATAGCTAAGTAAAGAAATTTCAATTTCAAATTTCGAGGTTATTGCAGAAAACTGGATAAAAAAGATAAATGTAGTTACGTGACTCCCGTGTGTATAATGGCAATAATGGAGATAACACAAGGCTATTCTATGGATAACAACTTCTTTACTGCTGTGGAGCTGACGTTTCGTTGGAGATACTTCCAACTTTTTCAAAGCTAAAGAATCCATATCAGAAAAAAAAAAAAAATAATAATAATGGAGAGGGTTGTTTTTTAACCCAAAACCTGCGAAGTCAGATTTGTTTCGAAGCTTTAACTCTGAAATACCACACTAGAAAAACTTGCGATGGTCAATGGCATAAAAATGGTCATATGACTGATCAAAAAGTGATCCATTTTTTTTATCTGGAGGATATCAATGCTGCACAATATACAAGAAACGGTGGAGTCTGACGGGTCATATTTTTGTTACTAGAGAAACTCGTCATATATAAATGCTTCAAAAATAATAGAATTAGGCGAGGGAGCAGATGGCAGATTTGCACTACAAACAAGATGAGCCATATTTGCAGTTTGTCCCAAATATTGTTAAATATGGATTATCTTGTTTGTAGTGTGGATCAATCATAAATCCAGTTTTATGCAACTGCCCGATAATTCTTTCGAGGTGGACATTTTTGTATGTAAACTTCAAGCAAATATGATTTTGCAAGTTTTGAATTATCCCTGTTAACGTATATCATTTACGAGATATAGATCCCTTAAAGGAGAAATAATTAACTTAACCTATAACAATGATTATTTTGTACGCCGTGATGTAAAAATAGATTGCGGATAACCGTGGCGGTTATAAAGAACAGAAATGGCCTGAGGTGACAACTCAATATTCACTGTGCGTTGTGAACATTAGCACTTAACGGTTGTTGAAATTCCATTAAAAAAAAAAGAAAATCCCGGAGGTTTCTGTTCCATTCTTCTCTTTTTCTGCCTTTTTTTCTGAATATTTATTTAGCCTTTGTATGTGGACTGACAGGATCATGGTATAACGGAAATAGTATATCCTTTTCTGAGAAGTACTGTAAAATACAATTCGAGGCTCATTCCTTGAACTTTTAATGTAATATATATGCATAGATAAATATACCTGAACTACCGGGGCATTCAATTTTGTTCTTCATTTGTGAACTCATCACAGCTGATAATATAACAGGACATCCTGGGGATCATTAATAACCTCCTATTTGATATGGAATTGACGGATATGACTCGGGCCTATATTCAGGTTGCCTTTGTTGTTAAAGAAACAGGTATAGAAGAAAGACGTTAGATTAATTGACTCATTGACAGTCGAAAGTGCATGCTCATGCAAGCTTGACGAAAAGTCAGAATTTGTCGACTTGTCGTTTATTTTACGTCAAATTAAAGTAAAAATAACCCTACCAAATTACGTTAGTACCTTATTGCACCATAATTTATATAATTAGTTAACAATAGAAATTTAATGGTACCGATATATAGGGTTTTTTTTTAATATTCCGGACATACGTGTAATATACATGGAGCTAGTTACAATATCGTATATTACAGGGCTCAAATATGTTCGGGATTCTTTTAATCTCAGGACTAAGGAAATCTTCTATTGGATATATAACTTTCCAAGATATATGCAGACTAACACGCGTTAGCACAGTCATAACTTGCAGCTCACGGGTATAGCAAAAAAAAATATTCTGAAGTAAGCCTCTAAACGTGCATAATTCTCCAAGATTAATGAGTACCCTTGTGCTACATATAATATGCATATTTTAATAAGAGCGATAATTAACTCCAGACATGAAACTGTTGGTTACTTCATGAAGTAAATATGTATAAAATATACTGGCGTTTTGGAATTTAGAAAAACTTCGAATATTAATAACGGGAAAATGCGTGGAAGCGGATCGGATTCGTGTGAATAAAAAGGGGCGAAGAATGTTAGACGAACTCTGTCGACGTAAATATACCCATTCTGGAACCACTAATATGTCTGGTCTAGGGTATGTCATGTGAACTATAGCGAAAACAGAACCTGGGGTGCACATGCAACTCTCAGGATGCGAGGTACATGTAATTCCGCCAAAGAACTCGAAATATCCAATCGCTTATCGACTCCCCCCCCCCCCCACCCCCCAGATAATTTTGACCAATGGCGAATTTTCCCCTGGATATTATCTCGGGGGAAATTAAAAAAAAAATTAACTATGTCCCCTCCACGGTTCCGTAATGTAAAAATAGATTGCGGATAACTGTGGCGGTTATAAAGCACAGAGATAGCCTGGGGTGACATCTAAAAAAAAAATCACTGTGCGTTGTGATCATTGGGTTGTCGGTTGCGAAAAAACAACAACAAAAAAACAACTAGAAAATCCAGGAGGTTTCTATTCCATCATTTTTTCTGCTTTTTTTTGAATATTTATTTTGCCTTTGTGTACGGACTGACACAATTATGGTATAACGGAATATGATATATCCTTTTCTGAGACGTACAGTAAAATACAATACAAAGCTCGAGCCCCATTCCGTTCCGTTTTAATAAAATATATATTCATAGATAAATATACCTGAACTACCGGGGCATTCGATTTTGTTCTTCATTTGTGAACTCATCACAGCTGATAATATAACGAAATATCCAATTGCTTATCAAACTATCATTTTTTCTGATTAAGATAGACTGATTGACCACACAAAAGCGGAGATGCGAAATAAGATTTCTGAGTTGATTTTGCTGATGTCACTGTTGCCGACGTTCACCAGCATAGCAGTCTGTCTATTATTATATTCATCTAATGCCATCTCGTATGCAATGCTAATGCAATTCATATCTTTCTATAAATAACTATTATATTTTTATCTTTATTTTGTACTGTTATAAAAGTTTTAGATTTTGTAAATGGTCTATACCCTCAAGTATATACAGGAGCTAAACTATACCTCGATCCCAGTGTGAAAAGCTCATAATAGTCGACGACCTTATGACGAAAGTCAGATGGAATGCGAGGATTTAATACATGTACACGAATACCAAAGCGTATCGGTAATTTATGTTGGCTAAAACTTGTTCTATCAGGCTAGGGATCCGGAGGCATCGTTTTGAATTCGATTATACATACTACGTTCAAATTCAATCATCTACAGGGAAAAATTTATAAACATAATTTTTTAACACTAAAACTTCTAACGAGTGAACAACCATAAAGCTGGTGAGGGTAGAAAGAATTCACCGCGACATCCAACTGAGCTATATTTATGCTGTGAAGTTTATAGTATAACTGGACTCTGTTCATTGCCATCTTCAGATTTATATATAAATGAAAATGAAATGAGTTGTTCAAGGATGTTCGCTGGTGATATTGCGGCTTTCAATCATTTATAGTGGTTCAGCCGAAAACTTTACGCATCGTTATGCATGGAATTCGAGAAATATTTTCTTGAATTATTTAAAATTAAAAAAAAAAAATTTAATGAGCAGTGCTGTTAATATGATTTGTTCATGAATATGTTAACAAATGGGAGTCGTGAGTTCGACCTCCACCTGAAAGTTATGTTTGTAAGATACTATGTATATGTCTCCTGATATACGATCACCTTATCCTTTGCAAATTACGTGTACGTAACGGCAGACACACATCGTAGGCGAATTATTTATTATCCCCGAAAAGCAGAGATATGATCGGAGGCTATACGATAATTTTGGACTTTTCAACCTATCTTTCTTTATAATTGTATGCGACCGAACTGAAGGGGGGAGCTAGCAATCTTGTTCGGTCCTCACAGCAATGATGCATACATGTGCATTTCGTGGAGCAGAACTTGTTCTATCATGGCTATATATGCCGCCCCGGATATCGGTTCGAATTACCGTTATGTCGTTCTTTCTTATTATCCCATCGACAAACATCAAAGTGCATCATTAGGTCGTCGTTTCTATCCTTGATGACTCGGCAACTTCACGTTTACGTAATAACATGTCATTTGTTCGCCTAACGTCCATTTCTTCATCAACCGTAAACCGAGAACTTATCAACAACAAAGGTTGGAAGAAGGTTAAAGTATTTTGATATAAAACAAGAATTTATTATACCAAAAATTGAATAAATACGAAAAACGGCTTTCCATAGAAACTCAACAGCGTTTATACGAAACTATATCAACAATCTAATTAAAATTAAATCCTATCTGTTCCCCATGTCGCTTGTAGGCCTATATAGCGACATGTATTGCTATATCAATAGCTGATTATGAGATTGAAAATGTTACAAGCTTAAATTTTCTAGGTATATCTTAATGATTAACTGTAGAGGCAAACTCAAATTGCTGATCTCTCATCCAAACTATCAAGAAACGGTGTTAATAAAAACATCAAATATTTCATCAATAAAAAGACACTGATCATGCTTTATTATTCATTATTTTACTCTTACATATCATACTGTAACACTATGTGCATGGAGTAACACGTACGTTCCCAACCATTTTACGTCACTATTCATGTTCCAAAAACACATACACGTATTGTTTTGTTTTTTTCGGTTTAACTTGGAAATACGCATTGAATTATGGAATTGAAGAATTGAATCTAATTAATTACCTATTTCGTCTAATTATTCACACGGCAAAACTTAACTTCAGGCATCTGTGGAGAGAAATTCTGCTAACATTCTACAAATTTAATCAGCTATATTTTCAGTTCTTGGAATAAATAACATATCCAATCCACAGTATTTAACCTCAGTTGACATATAGATGGTTTATTTCTGCTTTTAAATCTAAAATTGCTGTTCGAAAAGTTAGAAGAAATTGGGTACTCTCTGTTTTTACCCAGTAATAGTTCCACCATCCTTATCTCTAACCGCTCAAATTTCGACACAATTTCACGAAACTATTCGAGGTCAGCACTATACCCAACCCGACAAGCCGGCATCAATCTCTACATGACAGAACCGCTTATTATTCCAATTCATCATCCAACTTAACTGGAACTAAATGTCCACGTATTCTGCCTATCCATGCCTGTTTCCAAACTTCGATAGAAGTCGTACCTTGTATACAAGTATAAGGTCAATTTAAAATATTTATATTTTATATGAATTAATTCTGCATGTACCACATATCGCAAATCATTGTTCGCCCCAACTGATACTTCCTGTAATTACATTTGCACACTTGCCAACTTATAGATTGCATGTTCCATCTTATATTTAACAACAGTCTCGACGCCGACAAAACGTCTTCATCGATAATAAATGTCGAATAAAAGATTTTTTTCTTGACATTTTCCTACGAAGTAGGCTAAGATCGCAAATTGTCCGGTAATGAGTGAGTCAGTCCATCCGAATCCTTTCGTCGGCAAAATAAGGAGAACCGTTGGCATTAGAACCTTGATTTTTGGCATGAACGTGCATTAGGGCATTGTTACCAGCAAGTTCTGAGTTGACCGAATTCTGATTAAAATTTGATTTATAATTATTCTTTTTATTATTTATTGATGGCTCAGCGAGTACACTGTCATGCCCATCGGGAACCCTTGGCTGTATGTTTCACTGTATATATAACACCGTGGTGGGATATGCCATCCGTAATTGTTTTTATGAAATAGGAAATGCTAATTTTCCATCATTTGTTAGTGCATTTATCTACACCGCTATGCCAGCCTTAATACACACAATTCAGTATATTGTTATAGATACATGTAAACTGTGGCCTTTAACGTGTATCCTATTACACATCCAATAATTTCATCACTGACCACAGCAGGCTTCAAATTCAGGTCAGATTACTCACTGATGGTGAAATATCCTACACCAATTAAGTCAGCGTGGTGCAATAACCCAGCAGAAGAAGGAAAGATGTGGTATCATCCTTCAGATTAGTCTGTGTGAGCGACAATGATAACAGTTTACTGAGGGCGAAACAAAGCCATGACGGCATGTTTAAAGGGTCTTCTTTTGGTAGAATTTAACTAGATAAAGTAACTTTGATCATGATGTGGAAATATGATAACTTGAGTTAAACAAAAAATTACATGTGCAAACAAAATATGTCTAAATTTTTCTTGTCATTTCAAATCTTGATCCATTTTGATTCCTTGATTAGGGGATACAGAATCACTGCCACGGAGTGTGTTGGTGTGTCACAGCAATGCAATTCCGATTCACACAACGAAGGTGAGGTGGTTTAACGTTTATCAATGAAGAAAATCACCGATCAACCGCCATAGAATATAATGTGAAACAAGAAAACCGGAATAGTACATTCATCAGATTGCCGATACCCAAAATGTCTCATATATCTAGATAACAACGTGACGCTATTTATTCGTCTTTGTACCGGTTATGCTCCGGAGAATGACATAGAATCATTATCTTGTGCAGAGAAGGTGTTGGTCTTGAGTTGAACTACCGTAAACTACATAAATGCAATCTTTCTACTATACAGGCACGGCGGAAGCAATTGGTGATTGGGGGGGCCACTATCACAGCACAAATAGGCGAGGGTCCAGGGGCCGCCCAGGCCCCGGAAGCTTCAGGGGTCTTAGATGGCCGGAGACGCATTCTAGCGTATTTCCGAGGAATAAAACAAGAAATCTTCTCACATGTAATCTCTGTATTTTTTGACTGTTTTGTTGTTTCTCATTTTTTTTTAATATTCCCCGTCAAGAAAATTAGAATGTTCGGAAGTAGAAATAAATTAAATGTTAAATATATATCATTTTAATCAAAAGATATCTCAACAACACAGTTGTTTTCTACTTGTCATGCTTGTTGTAGAGCCGAACACAGGTCAACTTATAAGTGTGAATGAGCCATCCTCCATGATACAGTTCTGTATACCGGTACTCCTATCTCCATACCCGGTCTTGTAGGCAGATTTGGGCTGTACAGTTATTACTTTAATTGCCCGTTTAAAATATCAACCAATGAACGGAGGGTGTTTTGGGGCAATACGCTACCTTCGTGGAATCTCCGTTTAATTAGATTAAAGCTCAGTTTGAGGGAGCTTCTTGAAATTGGGGCATGCTAGGCACGGACATAAGGCATTCCAAACAGAAAGGAGAGAGAGAGAGATCGAATGAAGGTTTAATGTATCGTTCAGCAATATTTCAGCTATATAGCGACGATCAAACAAAATTCTAAGTACTCAGGTCACTAACTTAGTAATCCAACGCATTAAAACATACACACATTAAAACGTATGTAACAGCCCGATTTCGCTCAAATAACCCAAGATGCAATCCTCCCTCACCCGACTAAAAAGATCTTCCAAAGTATTGGCTCGATAAAAAACATCTCTTACACTCTTAAAATCTTGCTGCACCGAGTTGGAACTCATAGGAACTCCATGGCATACCTTTTGGAACTGGGCAGACAAAGGATGGCTATGCCACAACAAGAGGGGGTGGCATAAGCCATTTCAAACTGGAACTCTAATCCATCCAGATCAGAACACCACACTGAGCATGGTGTATCCGATTTGCCTAACCGGCATATGTCATTCCTATCAAGGAACTCATGTTCTTATTTCAAGAGGCTCCTTAAGTAGAGAAGGAGCTGAAGGACAAACCCTTTGAAGTCCAAGAGGAAGCAACATGAAGGCGTATCTTAAAAAAAAAAATCTCGGGTAGACTATACATATCTGACTCCTAAGCACCCAGATTGAGACATTGACTGGCACTTAATTCGTTCATGGACATGTTCGGAGAGGTCATAAGCTCACAAATATTTCCTGTTGAAGTGGTTGATATTCATTGTAGTGTGAAAGCACGGATTTGACAGATGAACCATGACTTAGTTGAGATGATGAAATGAGCAAGGATGTCCCTCATGCTTATTGAAAAGTAAAATTTGCATTCAATACAGATATAGGTTTTTCGCTTTATCGGTTTTTTTATTTTATCAGTTTCTGCCTTTTTTCTGTTTTTTGTGTTTTTGTTTTGTTTTGTTTTGTCTTTTTTTTCCGCTGAAAATATTGGGGGGGCCTTGGCCCCCCGGCCCCTGTTCCGCCGTGCCTGCTATAGTACTATATTTAAAAATATGTTGTATTGTTGGGAAAATAATGTGATTCAAAACGTTGTTTTGATCCTGGACAAGGGCACTGAAAACCATTAAAGAGATGTAAATGTATTTTCACACGTAAAGCTTGAAATCTACTGAACCTTTATTATTCAATCTGTTTCCTTTAGTTAAAATGAAGGCGCATTAGAAGACTGTTACCAACAAGTTCTGAGCTGACCTACTTTTGGTGAAAATTCCTGGTGATTTTTGATGAAAATCACTGGCGATTCTGACTTGGGCGGTGCCCATCTTAATATAGGCAGGATTTCAACTGGGGTGGGGATTTCCAAGGGTTGAGTTCGCGTTCGAGTCCTAATGCCTACTCTACTTCGTAGGTCCTGTGACGTTAGTCACACTGCTCATGTGTAATACAGTTTCTCTTGAAAATTGTATATATCTTATATTATCTCTTCGTATTCTATAATTTGTTTATTTATTTGAGTTCTCAGCTGTCTGTATTTTCCACCATTGTATACAATGACGCCTTTGCTTTTTTGTGACATTGTGTAACTTACATCGGGATAAAATCAATCCCGTTAAATGTATAGTCCAATTTTCCTCTATTCTGTTAAACATTCAGTTCAATTCAATTCAGATTCAACAAGTACATGCTGCAGCTTCTCGGATATTACCGCGCTCATGCATGTCATGCATTGTGTGGAATTAAATATTTTTAAAGCCAGCGGCTCTGGATTATTGTGAGAACAATTTATCTTGCATGGCAATATCTTGTCATTAAATCTATCACATTTATGACCGTTGACCCGACCGACATATAATGGGCCTACTATAGAAGTGAAACGGAATCTCGGACATACGTCACAGTAGTGGTGTACCAACCGGTTGTGATCCGGACGTCAAGTACCGTACCGGGGAAACCACCGAGTGATCGGTGATGGTTCATATGGTATAGTCATATTACCGATACCAAATATTTCAACAGCACTTCAGTCTCATTAATTCATGTGCCATCTCACTGCCAATCTTATTGAATTGAATTGATATTACACCAGAAGCCCACTTAATCAAGTTAACTAGTTAATGGATTTCTGATTATACTTAAACCGTATATTTTATCCCTTGTAGTTTCAAATGCTTATAGGCCTATTATTTCGATGCAAAAAGAAAAAAAATCGTCCTCAAATCTTCCTTTTGTCAGGATACTGATTGGGAAAATAAACAGCGACACCGTAAATCAGAGGTCTGGAGTGAATTAGTTCAGATTCAACTTTATTTGTCAATGAACTCGGATAGCATGCCAGTAATGGCGCGAGAGCGGCGCCGATGTCGGCCAACCAGAGAGAGTAAATAAAATTAGGCCTACCTCTCGTAAAATCAATCTTATAGGAGACTCAGAATAAAATTAAACAGCCGGTATTTTGTTCTCAAAGAATTAATTAAGCTTCAATGCGAATATATTAACCCTATAGCTGCCCTTAGAGAGAATATTACATGAAGCAGTGTCATTGTGTTTAACGTTTGCATAACGTATAATGTACTAAGAGTACCCGGTACGACTGTTTCGGAAAATTATTGTATCTCTGCCGATCTGAGTAAACCTTTTTGGTGAATCAGGAGAACACCGGCTAGACGTGATGCTGTGAAAAATTGGCGTGATATGTTCGCCGATATTCTACGAGATCCCATAATAAGCCAATCACGACAATTTCTGTCTTTTCACTTTGACGTTTAGAATGACGTTTAGTTCACGGATATTAACAGCTTCGCACGGCACGATTTTTTTAAATATTGTTTATCGCCTAACAATGCCATATTCCTCGGCGGGAGTAAACCCTTTGATGTTTTCGTTTCTGTGTGGAAATCATGCCAAATTTGAATACTGCACCGTAGATAATGTGCTACTTTGTCTAATTAATGTGGGTTTGATTTGAAATCTGAGTTTAACGAGACTGGTATCACTGCATACCCGAGATTAAGATTAATACGGACGGGTTTGGGGGTTTTTTTTGTTTTTTTTTAAATTTGTTTTTTTTTATTATTTATTTTTTTTTTTATTTTTTTTTTAATGAAATATGTTGATTTTTCTCCTTTTTTTTCGAGTGTATTTTGGAAGATATAGGTTGCTGTCGTTGCCGACATCGACATTTCCTTTAACGTTTGCCTTCAATGGTCTCAGTTTTGGGGGAATACCACATTTTCCAAAAATAGCATGAGCACGTGGTACATGACGTCATGTCCAACTCCTCATTTCCCGCCAGATCTCAAGCATGGCGGTGCAACCAAATCAACAGTTGCAGCTCGGTAAGAAAGTTAGAAACTGTAGACATACTATGTCATTTGTAAAACTCTGTAAGTCTGTATGAGTTCAGTAAAGTTATTTTTTTTCTCTTGCAGATAATATTCAAGAACTAGGCTTCCTGTCATTTCACAGAGGCCTGCCAGAGGTACTGAAATTCATGCACGATTTGTTTACATTTTGCAACAACAACAACAACAACAACCTTGTTATGCCATGCTTCATGGCTGTGACAGTGACTGGAATACGTCCCCCTTTAATTTACAGTCTTTTGTTTAGAGGAGTATGATCACACGCCCTCACTAGTCCATGAGTGTGTAAAACAGCACTCGCCAATTGAAATTCTCTGCAAGTTATAAACTGGAGTGGAGGAGTGTAATATCACACTCCTGAAAATCAGTTTGTGATTTACAGCACTAACAAAAGGCTGAATATGTTGATGTCTACTGGATAGTACAGCGCAGTTAAACATTCAAATATTGAAAGAAAGGCTGTGAGTCACCCATGATTGTATTGGACTATCCTGGCTGTCATTCACTGGGAAGGGGTAGGAGCTTGGTGGATTCTGAGGTCATTTTGCTCAGTTAGTACAGTTTGTTGTGTTTATGAAAAAAATAGGGGTTTTCTACTTATTATTATCAAACAATTTTCATAATAAGTAGACATGCCAGGTCTTGAGTATTTCAAAAAGCTAAACCCTACAGACATTCGATTTTGTGATATTGACATTAGGGTTTAGCTATCGAATTGAAAATTCCTTTTGCTTATATTTTGACCACCAGGATGATTTCTGTTTCAAAAAGTCAATGTGACCTATCGTTTTGCACTGGTGTGGATAAAATACCTATTTGTCAACTTCCTTGAGCATTTATTTCCTCTGTCCAGCTCCTTTCATAGTGTTGGGCATGGGTTCCTGTTGCTTCAATACATTTTGTTGAGAAGCAACAGGAACTTGATAATGTGATGTCTAGCACTGTAATATCACTTGTCTCTATTGCATCAGGTAAGTGTCCTGGGTGGATGGAGGGTGTCTGGTTCTATGCTGCTTCAAAGATTTCTTCTTTGAAGTAGCAGGAACGCAACTTTCCCTTTCCCTACCAGTACCGTGCAGTCACCATGAGGTACAGGAGGTAAGCACAAATGGGTTGGTAGCCATTCATTCTCTTCAACAGACGTCACTCTGTTGTTCTATCATCCTCAGATGTCTGGGATGATTGAAGTTGAAATTTCAGGCCATTGTACATGCACTTAATGTTATGTCTTCCCAAATAAAAGTGCTGAAAGTTGTACATTTTTGGTGAGCTTCCTACATTTGTTCTGATAAGTCTTACTGTTTACTTCAAAATGGCAACAGTACACAGCTGTATCACTATAGCAAGATAACATGTGTCACTATAGCAAGATAACATGTCACTATAGCAAGATAACATGTCACTAGTGAGATTACATGTCACTATAGCAAGATAACATGTCACTATAGCAAGATAACTTGTCACTAGTGAGATAACATGTCACTATAGCAAGATAACATGTCACTATAACAAGATAACACGTGTCACTATAACAAGATAACATGTGTCACTAGCGAGATAACGTGTCACTATAGCAAGATAACGTGTCACTAGCGAGATAACATGTGTCACTATAGCAAGATAACATGTGTCACTATAGCAAGATAATGTGTCACTATAGCAAGATAACATTTTTCACTAGCGAGATAACTATCTGGGTTCATACACTATCTCGAAGACCTCAAAAAGCCTTGAAATGGCAATTTAGAATTCAAGGCCTTGAAAAGTCTTGTGAATTAGAAAAAATTAAGGTATTAGAGAAATCAAAAAGACTTTCCTTTCCATTGTCAATTCAGTTTTTGAGTTGTAGCTCAAAGTTGTATCGTCCTTTGCCGTCGGATGGCAAAATTAACCATGCAACATTACAATAATATATTGTTTGATCATCCAAACGAAATTTCCAAATCTATTCAAAAGAATGTATAATTAATATATTTGTCGACAGGATATTCCTACTTATAAGTAAAACAACTCGGACATTTGATGCAATTATAGTGGAAGTAATATGCCTTCAAACAGGAACTACTACCTTGAAAAGACGTTGATAGTTGGAAGCTTCAGTGTTTATGAACCATGAACTATTCATTCTGTTCTTTCTTTTCATCTGCAGAAGTCAAGCACAACTCTGAGAGTCTTTGACAGAACTGTAAGTTTGCAGAAACAGAAATTTTATGATTAAGAAATAAAGACCGAGGAAGAGGTTTCAAATTTCCCGAAGTTCCCAGTGCCAACTGATGTTTATCTCAGAAACTTGGAACCAACTTCCGAGGTCATTATTTCGTTTCGGACATGCACAATCGAATATTTATTACAAAATTTTATTAAATTGCACGAAATATGTTTATGTATGCCTTCCACATTGATCAAAACAATTTTTGAATGAGGCGTCATTTCCCAGATGGTCAATGCGCACATTGTTACAAAGATTGTTATAAATTACGCACGCACTCCGTATAGTTACCCCCGCCAACCGACAATGTCACATCACTGCAGGTGTTCGCCGGTGTTTATCAGGATTTCAACACCACTTTCGGTACAATGCTATAACATTGAGATGGACTGAAGGTATGTTCGAATAACTAATATACCACATGTTGCTTTCCATTATAAGCTTATCTCACTGTCAGATCTGACATGTTGTAGAGACAAAACTATATCAGTTGTAAGAATTGTAGATTTCTTTACTCTTTAAACTGTAACTGAAGTTATAATTTTCAGTGTTTCGGAAAAGTCTTGAAACCTTTTTGAACTGTCTGAACATCATCACACGGCCCATCCAATCCCGTAGTCTGGTGTTTAACATTGTAGGTAATGCACTCCTGGCTTACGGTAATTCCCCATATAATTCGATCACCGGAAGTGCAGCAAAAATGGCTAATATTGGGGAATATACTTCATGGCACCAGCTACAAGGTGTCACATTTTGTCATTTTATGACTTTTCTTCGGTTTGAATGAAGATTGGGAATGTTACTTATTCTCTGTGTTTGAATAACAGAGTTGAAAAGTGAACTTCCTGTGATTGAATTATTAGAGGAATTACCGTGGTGATTTTTGTGTTGGCTGAGTAAACTTGTTCATTTGTAGGATTATTACACCGTCCATGGTCAAGATGCCCAGTTTGTGGCTAAGGAGGTCTTCAAGACGTCAGGGGTCATCAAGTATCTGGGACAAGGTAAACATATCCTGATTGATTCTCCTCAATATCACATAGAGTTCTAGAGCTCTTATATGCATCATTATTTGGTGTTTATAATTATAGGAAAATGATAAAGTGGTCAGAGCTGTTACAGAAAAAAGTACATGGGGCATAATTAGCTTAGCAGGTTAGGGCGATCCCGCTCTCTAAACTGGAGGTAAAAAAGGTCGTTTTTGCTCGATAACTTGATTCCTTCTTAACCAATGCATCAAAATTTCAGGCGCATTGATTTATCTATTGTTCCATGTCATAAAATTAATTTGCCATCTGAAGAACCTGCCAATGTTGTTTAAACAGCGCGAAGGATGTTTGGCCTATTATTATGCAAATTAGATAGATGACAATTTACTTTTTTACTACCATTTCATGCGGATAGATATCTCTGTATGTGCCTCAAGAGGATTTTGCTGAATTTATTGAGCGAAAACGACACTTTTTACCTCCATTTTAGAGAGCGGGATTCTCCTAACCTGCTTAGTTATCCCAACCCCTCACCTGCCAATTGACTGTAAACTATCCACACACATACCATATAAACAAACTGCCTTCCCTTCTCTCCATCCCACCTCCCACCCCTCTCAATCCCATGTATGTTTTGCTTAAAGCATGACCTGACCAGAAATATATGGCACATGTACGTGTAGGCTTTGTCAAAAGATATGGTGCACAGAATGTTTGCTTCGGCATTTGATGATAATTTAGTGTTGAAAAAGGCACCTTTGAAGTATATACATGTATATATAAGAAAAATAACGAAAAAACCTTCTCAACTTTCTACATCATTATATTCCTTACCAATATTTCTCTTCTCCTTGGAAATATCGCTTTCTAGTAAGTTGTTAGTGACTGTGCGGAGAGAGCCATATGTGTTTTCAACATAATCTCTCAAGCTGGTGAAAATGTTATTGGCTGCTGTTCCGTCCTGATTCGAGTCAGCGTTGCGATCAGGTAATGTCACTTCTGTGAAAGACTTGAATGCGACTTTCAAGTCTGATACTTCATCCAATAGCTTCTGTTGGATAACATTGGATCTCTCCTGTGACTCGATTAATTTCTGAATGCAGAATGCATTTAGCGTCGAGTGAAGGCATCTTCCACACCGGGGTCGATAAAGGTAAAAAAAGAAGTTTGCTGGTGTGGAGCAGTAATATAAGAAAAATAACGAAAAAACCTTCTCAACTTTCTACATCATTATATTCCTTACCAATATTTCTCTTCTCCTTGGAAATATCGCTTTCTAGTAGGTTGTTAGTGACTGTGCGGAGAGAGCCATATGTGTTTTCAACATAATCTCTCAAGCTGGTGAAAATGTTATTGGCTGCTGTTCCGTCCTGATTCGAGTCAGCGTTGCGATCAGGTAATGTCACTTCTGTGAAAGACTTGAATGCGACTTTCAAGTCTGATACTTCATCCAATAGCTTCTGTTGGATAACATTGGATCTCTCCTGTGACTCGATTAATTTCTGAAGTAGAATGCATTTAGCGTCGAGTGAAGGCATCTTCCACACCGGGGTTGATAAAGGTAAAAAAAGAAGTTTGCTGGTGTGGAGCAGTAATATAAGAAAAATAACGAAAAAACCTTCTCAACTTTCTACATCATTATATTCCTTACCAATATTTCTCTTCTCCTTGGAAATATCGCTTTCTAGTAGGTTGTTAGTGACTGTGCGGAGAGAGCCATATGTGTTTTCAACATAATCTCTCAAGCTGGTGAAAATGTTATTGGCTGCTGTTCCGTCCTGATTCGAGTCAGCGTTGCGATCAGGTAATGTCACTTCTGTGAAAGACTTGAATGCGACTTTCAAGTCTGATACTTCATCCAATAGCTTCTGTTGGATAACATTGGATCTCTCCTGTGACTCGATTAATTTCTGAAGTAGAATGCATTTAGCGTCGAGTGAAGGCATCTTCCACACCGGGGTTGATAAAGGTAAAAAAAGAATATATATATATATGGGATATTGTGGGACATACAATGAGTTCACTTTTTATGTGATTTAATTTGTTCAACCGGAATCTTCACTTGAGGTATTCTTTCTTTTAATTCTTCATCAGTTTAATATGGATTCTGATTTGTTTCTCATCCAGGGCAAAACAAGCTGGAGTCAGTGGTACTGAGTAAGATGAACTTTGAGTCGCTGGTCCGAGACTTACTCCTGGTCCGACAGTACAGGGTGGAGGTCTACCGTAACAAGGCCACCGGCAAAAACAACGACTGGACTGTGGCTTTTAAGGTATAATAATCTCTGTGTGTCCAGACGATATATCAGGGCTGCTGGAGTTCAGTGCCTTCTCACGATTCAAAAAAAAAATATATATATAAAAAAAACCCACAAGACTATCGGGAAGTATATTATGGTGTAATTTTCAGGGTTGGAAATACTTACTTTACTTTATTTCCATACATGAATACATATATACATAAACACAAAAAAATATACATATATGATCAATGATTGTTAAAAACAATGCCATGTACAAACAAGATTATCACAATCCCCAGGCAAACATACACATTCGTCTGTGTATAGCTCTAACAATACCGAAGAAAAGTTAGTTGAGATATGTTTAGCCTGTATCCAAGCTATGGGGTCGGCTACAGCGACAAGCAGATAGCGTACGGTAAATAGCGTACGGTAAAAAGTTGTTTCTTCCAAAATTGGTTTATTTGTGATTGTGGATGCAGCGGCACGTGTGTGTGTGTGTTTCTGTGTGTGTGTGTGTTGTCCTGTTCGTATCAGCATGATAAATGTTCTAGTTAAACTTTTCTATGTATATATATTTGTTTGTCTGGCTCTGGAACAGAAAACCCGTACGAACATGTGTATCGCAAAATCCTAAACCCTCGACCATGTGGGCGTGTAAGGATATGTAAAATCGTGGTCATTGTAAATAAATGCCCAGTGGCCTGTTCCAGGGCTTACAAAAAAAAAAAAAAAAATACAGCGACAAGCAAAAGGATGCTGCCCAAAAACCCACTGTATTGGGCCACCACTACCTCGAACATAAATTCAGGTCCAACTCCACACATCCCTCTGGTCACAAAGAGATTGCCATGCAGACGATGTGTGGAGTCGCATTCCAATCGACGAGGGTGCAATAGTTTTAGAGTGGTAATAAGTATTGAGCAGATTAACCCATCGAACCCATCTATGGTTTTAGCGAAATTTGGTTGCTAATCTGACTGGTTGCTGGCATGTTTGATGCAACCAACATTGTTATTCCAGATGGGGAGCTGAAGATATTTGCCAGTTTTCTGGAGCTGTTGAACAATTGTAAACTGCAGGCAACCTGAATGACAAGGGAGACCTCTTTTCTTGAATCATATCTCGAGAATGGGGTCTCTTTCAGGATTGCCCTTGTCTTCAAAAGTGCATCACAGCATGTCCGAAATACTGACGCCCCCCGAAAATGTGGGAACCACCGTAACTCTCAGCTATATAACAAAAGTGAAATTTGGGAGTGCACTTGGAAAACACGGCTTTTGAACCTCGCTACCTCAAAAATACTGTGATTTTTCCACGCTCTTCATTGGGACATTTAGTTTATCCATTAACTTCTTGTGTTGAATCTTCACATCACATCTATGTGAGTTATGGTAAGAATAGGCCTCAGCTCCTCAGACAGCTTGTCATAAGAGGCGACTAACTGAGGCACCCGTGGGGTTCCCGGGTGTGAAAAGGAATAGGAGCCCACCCGTGTGGTTCCCGGGTGTGAAAAGCAATAGGACCCAATGTTGTGATATGACTGAAATATAGTTCAAAGCGACGTTAAATCATATTCACTCACTCTCTCCCAAAAATGATATGCATCAATTTTCTGCACCTCTTTGTCGTTTTATCTTCCAGATGTCTCTTATCTAGCTATTTCGTGTAGATTTCAATCACCTGACATGGGTTCAGACAGACGAGTGCACCCGAAGAAACCTACTCGCCTATAGATAATAACATTTTCATAGGGCATGTATCTAACATTGTCCTAAGGGGTCACGTCCAATTAATCGAGGGACTTTCTCGATGCCTTCGAGATGGAACGAGAAATTTCTCGGCTGAAACTGGGAGGGCAGAACCGCGACCCCTGGCGACGTCTCCCGGTTTGCTCCCGGTTCTATCTCGATCGAAACGTCCCGGTTTTCGAGATGGACACGAAATTGATCGGTAATCTCGGTTTGTATATGTACGCGTTTGTTGCACTTAAATTGGTCGTTTCTTAGCTTCTCAGGCGATCAGACTGTTGTGCGGGTATCATAGTTTGGGGGGGCGATCGTCGTATAAGCATATCGCAACCTAAAATACAATCCCGACAAATGTTTTTTTTTATGTTATTAAATGTTTAATCGATATAACCATTATATGATGTTTCCTGAAGCCAATTGAAAGAAAACGTTTCATTTATCTATATAAATTAAGAATCTAAAATTGAATGATTTTCTCACACATTAATTGTATATCTGATTATTATCCGACGAGGGATAAATGACACATAAGCTGGATATAATCTGAATAATAATGATAGTGAAGCATGCGATAATTATTGTTCCATAATATTGTTTTGAAGCGAAACATAGATCGTTTCAACTGAAAAATGAAGTGTGACCGGTGTTTTAGCCTCGGTGTGTAATTCGTTTCATAATTTTGTATTATTCATTGCAGATTCCACTTTACTGAGAATTACTGTCTTGAGATATAGATCGAGTAAGGAGATTGTACAGTTATATCAACAAAGTTTATTTCTGATATAAGCTTGCCTGGTAGAGGTTAATAATGACAATAATGACAATCGGAACTAGAGGTGTTGATAATTCACACCACAGTCGGTCCGCGGAAACCGTCGGCTTGTAACAACAGCGAATATAGAGAGGGGTTAATTACTTTGAAAGAAAAACTAAGAAAAGTGCTTTTGGTGGAGATTAATAAGATATTTCCGTTCTATTATTTATTGCTAGTTTCATGTGTCTAGCAAATTAACTAATTACTGACAGTAATCAATTAGTCTTTAAATCAACGTTCATGTACATTTTACAACAATACCACGTGTTGTCAGTGTGAAAAGCTTATATGGAATGCTCAAACACTTCGATCGCGCGTTTGTCCGATGTCCAATGCATTATCATCCGCTCCTGTGGTCTTTAAAGCTGCTGTATTTCTGAAAATCGGCGAAACCATTGAAGAAACCAGGTACGATAATTTTTCAAGTCACGACCCTATCAAATAAGTAATATCAACAAAAATCTCCCGTTCTGATATACCTTCAGAAAAAAAAAACATATGGAATTTTATTCCAGACTTGTAGAATATATTTCAATTCGCAGTACCTGGACATATCTCATAAAGTGATTTGAATTCTAAAACAGGTTCGAAATAATTTACACTGAATAATATTGAGCCAAACTATTTAATTCAATTTGTGATGTTTTATTCCTCTCCATGCGTAAAAAATGCGCTGTCAGAGCAAGTATGCGACTACAGATCTCTAGACGGAATAACAAAATAATGTTAAAAGAATCATGTTTACTTTACTTCATTATCCATGGCTTAATGTGTATGTGCTCGCCGAGATTAGTCTCGGTGCCACAGAGAAGTAAATATAGAGCCAGCATACGCCTTCCGAATGGCCCAAACCTTCATTTGAAGGCATCTCGATTCCACTCTCGAAGCAAGTCGATTTATTTCGAGGGGGTTCGAGATGGGCTTTCACTTCGAGGGAAAACCGGGAGCAAACCGGGACGACAATCGATAGAGATAAACCGGGACCCATCGAGACGAGATATTTATCGGTTTTACTCGTTTATCGAGAAACCCTCTCGATCGATTGGATGTGATCCCTAACACAAGATGGATACCAGTGAAAATTTAAGTGAAGCTGCCAAATTTAAGTGAAGCTGCCAAGGTTATGAGGGGTGTCTTGTGACTGAAATTAAACATGAAATAGCTTGCAAAGAGACGTCCACATTCTGCAAGATGAAATGACGGGGAGCTCTGAAAAAAATGGTTAGATGTCACTTTTAGGTTGCACACAGATGACGTTTAATGGTACAACCAGCGAAATGAATGAATATAGTTTATATTTCTGTGAGGTAGGCGGGAGGGATTGGCCACATTTTTGCTGTATCTAGGTTCAAAATCTGGGTTTTCATTTCCGTGCACACTCAATTTCCATTTTGGTGTAGCCTGTCAGTGTTTCAGACAAATCACAGAAATTATCCCATGGTTGAAGGGAGATAATCAGACCAGAGTTATGGCCCTTGTTTGGGAAAATTTAGTTGACAGAATCTTAGGATGTTGAACACAATCATGAGCATGTTGTACCCCAATTATAGATCTCTGTCATTAACTGAAAAAAAAAGTTGTCTCCTCTGATGACATTTGAAAAAAATGTTATAGTTATAACTGCCTTGTCACTGATTGTGGAAAATCTACATTGATTTGAACTTGCTGATTTTCTGTTTTCTCTTACTTACTTTCCAGGCATCACCCGGGAACCTGACTCAGTTTGAGGATATACTGTTCAGCAGTAATGACATGTCTACATCTGTGGGTGTGGTCGCTGTCAGGCTCGGCATGGAGGATGGCCACAGGGTAAAATCACACAAGTTGAAATTCATTGGAAGTTTGACTTCAGATATTTCTTTATGGCTCCTAAAGCCAGGGGCACACAAGAGGTATCACCTGTGTCAATGTCCTCCAGGTCCTGTTGGTTCAGGGGATATCTCTCGTGTGCGGACAGTTTTTGGTGAGTTTTTCGCCTCACGAAGCTGGGAGCAAAAATCTCTATCTTGATCTCTAGATAATTCTTGCCTCGTGAGGCGAAATTCTGACCGTGTGCGGCTAATGTAAACTTAACAGCTTACCTGTTAGTTTATTCGACCGGCCAATGAAATACATCTTATATTCACATGATTTGTACATATGACTGTTCAAAATGGTCATGTTTACGTGGGCCCTGTCACATGAAAGATCACATGATCTTGTAGAAGGTGTTCCACAGGAACTGAAATCAATTCGGTGAACCTTTTGCTCACTGTGTGCGCTGAAACTACACGAGATCTATGCCAGGCAACAGGCAATTGAGGCTGTTGGCTCTTGGGATAGCTCTCGTGTATGCCAGGCTTTACAAAATTAATTTGATACTGAAGACAGAAATCTTAGTCTTTCTAAATAGTTT
>JAVTVY010004465.1:0-37138 GCA_036873755.1 Hanleya hanleyi
AGGCACGTGATAATGCATCTGCGACATGCATTTGTGGTCCTGTCTTATAGACAATATCTACCGAGTACTTTTGTAATCTGATAAGCATCTGGAGCCGCGGTGATGCCTTAATCAGATTCTTTCTACTGATCATCTCCAGTGGCTTGTGATCTGTTTCAATAACCACAGTTCTGCCATACACATGATACTCATTGAATTTCTCACACGATAAAAGAATCGATAAAAGTTCTTTCTCGATCTGCCTATAATTTTGTTCGGCTTGTACGAGTGACCTTGACGCATAAGCCACTGGGTGGCCTTGTTGCACGAGACAAGCTCCTGGACCAGCTTTCGACGCATCGGCCTGTATCACAACAGGAGAATGGCCATCAAAGAACTTCAGTGTGGGCGCAGGCTAGCTTGATTTTGTCGAATGTACTGTCCCGTTCACAGTCCCTGTACCAATCAGTGTCATTTTTCAGAATCGACCGAAGAGGTCCTGTGAGAATAGATAGGTTGGAGACGAACTGTCCAAGGTAAGTCACCATTCCCCAAAACCTTTGGAGGTCTTGCTTGGTTTCTGGTCTCGGGTATTCGTTGATGACTCACACTCTTCCTGGGTCAGGTTTGAGGACATCGGCCGAGATCACATTGCCCACGTAGGTCACCGCGCTCACACGAAATTGAAATTTCCCTGGCGTCACTTCCGGGAACAAAGGTCATTTCGGCAGTAAGTGAGGAGCACGAGTTTTCGGCACGCGACATTTCGGCACCTTTTTATTACAGTCAAAATTATGCTAAAAATTAAGATTCTCGCATCTTCTTTAAAATATGATTAACATATAAACAGACCATTCTAAGGGTTACCAAGTTGTAGATTCTTCAACCGCGAATATAAGCGAAATTTCGGCAACTTTTTCACATATGCAGTTGGTTTAGAAAGGCATGGTGTCATAAAGCAAAACCACAAGTATTGAGGTAAATGATGTGATCTGTTTATATGTTAAATATATGTTACAAGAAGAATGTGACCATTTTTATTTTATAAAATGGCTGTAAGTAAGAAACCTAATTTCGAAGAGAATCAAAAAATAAAATTTAACAGAATGCTATTCATATCTATATACCAGATCTCTGCACTTCGATATTTGAAAGTATCCCGATAGAATATTCGATTTGTATGACTTTCATATTCAAACAATAAATATCCTTCATGTGTAATATGCAAATATATTCTCTGCATTATCCGAAAAGAAAAACACTGCAAGTGTGAAAAATAATGGCAAGAGAGACGACTAATAAATAACGACAGAAACAGAATCATTCGTACATGTCATCACAACGTATCAGACAGTGAAGTCTATATTTAAGACAGGAACACAACTTGGCTGGATGGTCCTTTAAACTCATCATACTCATATTCCCTCGGTTTATTTATCCATAAAAGCAGAAGTTAAAGTAAATTACAAATAACAATCTCGTGTTGCGATTATCGTTCTCTGTAGTTAATCATTCTCAAAAGAATAACTTCCCACATTTTCCGATTGCGCTGAGGGGAGGTGACGGTTTAGCATGGTTCGGGTATATTCTTGGTTTTAGATTTCTTTGACAGATCACATTCTATATATATTAAAAAGCCTTTCGCGATATAATAAAAGACATATTATTAGCAAATATAAAATTTTTTATATCACTCAATTATCTTTACCAACTCTATAAATTATTAAAATATATGAAATATCCCAAAATGTGTGTTGTTGCTACAAAACATTGGATTTGTGCGCCTGTATTCGCGACATTATCCTTATATAAACTACCCAGTTCAGTTCTGCTGTGTTCAACAAGGGAATGCAAACTCAACAAAATACAGCAGGAGACAAATGAGTTGTCCAGTTACATGTACCTGTATCAGCAAAATACATTAGAGCGGTGGATTTTGGCTTCTATCGGATAGCAAATCCGCTTTTAGTCATGTCAACCATACCGGAGGACGACAATTCCCCTATCGGTTAGGCACAACGATAAGATGTAATTTGATCTTCCTGGCTGTAGAACTAAATAATTCGTCGTGATGTCCAGTTTAGGATTAGCAAAATTTCGCCAGACAGGATTATGAGCGACCAATAACATCAAACGTCGAGGCAGGGATGACCGAGCAGCTTATGAGGATTTCGGTTCATTCGGACCCACATACGGCTTAGAATGACTCATGACTCGACTGCTGAGTCGACATCGGGTCTTACAGACTAGCCTTTTGCGTTAAAGGAGTACTTAAATTATTTTATTTAGGTTCCTATTACAAAGGTTACAGACTGTTAAAGAAATATAACTAACTATTTCGCTGTTGTTGAGTGCGATAAACTGTTATTTTTATTACAATTTGTGAAGTCATGCTTCCGCTTTTAAGTCGACGTGGGCGCCGCCATTTTGCCTGTAGGATGACGTGACTGATGATGTCAGCATTCAGGACAACGTTACGGCTAACGCTTGATCCAGGGACGTTCCAACTTTGGACATATGATTTACTCTGGGTCCGAGTTTTAATTCGAGGAAAAAACTGGCGCGTCAAATCCCACGGGGGTAATTCGTAAAAGGAAAGTGGTTTAGGTTATATCCGCCAACTGAAGAATTTCTTCCGCAGGTTTTTCAACTGAGACTTGCCCGATTCAGTTTGGTCAAAATTTGAAACTGAGCGATAAACTAAAAGAGCGTCCTGTTAGGGATTTGAGTTGAACGACGATGCTTCTAAATTCTCAAACATTTTCATGATTACGCTTGAACTACTAAAATCAATTGGAAAGTCGGTGTAGTTTCTGGGTTCCTTCTCGTGCGAATTGTCGGCATGACCAACACGATCGACCTTAAATCTCCATGACGTTGTGACGTTTTTAGATGAGTATAAATTCACTTCCGCTCATCTAAAAACGTCACGCAGTGGTACAATGGCGGCGCCCAGTGCACGCTGTGGCGAGCCACAGAATATTCAATATTTCATTTATTTCGCATTCTTTCAACATAAGTTTTAAATACAATTGCTGATAAATACAGTCAAACTTAAAAATAAGGTAAGTACTCCTTTAAAAGACGTCATTTTCATCTGACGACGATACAGCTCACCAGTCTCCAGTGTACGAGTTGTCACAGCGAAACAGCTCACCAATTACCAGTATATGAGTTATCAGAGCATTTCCATCATAGCTCTCTAGATTTGTATCTAAAACCGCTTATGCCGGTGCTAGGGGCCGTGTGGTCATATCATCCAAGTTGCCAAATGAACAGGTACAATAAAAGAGTACCTGAGATACAACACATATCACGAATCGTTAGATTCATGGTATGTGCTTTAGAATAGGTTAACCGGAAGACTATACTGTGGAGTTATGGGACTGTCCGTATGTCGGCACCTCTTCCCACTTCCCTTACATGTGTTGTAATTATAATATCTCCAGTCTATCTAGGGATTACGATTCCAATGGCGTTTCACTTAATATAATAACGTTAGTCCCGAGATACCGATTTTAATCGATAAATAATAAGTCAAGGAAAGAATGAGATAACCCAACAAAGACGCGGAAGATCCAACATTGGTCACGTAGAGCGACCCAACTCTGACTCATAGTGTTAAGCGGAATTAGATACGCTAGCCATACATATAGCTAGCTCAATGATGAATATATTTACAAGCTTTCAAAGACTATACTGTCTTCATCGTCAGGTAGAGACTGACTATCTGTCTTATGTAAAGTCTGATCTGCTGAGAGTAGTTCACACTGTGCATAGTCCTAGCGCCAATTTGTGAATATATACCAAATGACTGAAGAAAACGAGTTAGAGTAATCATGTACAGTAAACCAGTCATGTTTAGCTGCTTGGTATATACTCACAAATAGGCGGTTTTGAGCCTACTACTAGTCAAGCAACTAAAATGAATCTTTATTATGTAATAAATAAAACGTCAGAAAACAGATCAGAAAGTACCGCTGTTGTACTAGCCGTGGGCTCAGATATGCTATCAGAGCCATTTCCCAGCCCGAAAATCAAGACTGACTTTCATCTTTTAAATGAGATAAAATATCATTTTACGCACTTTTAATTAATTTACATTGGATTTTTAGTTTTGGTAATAACGGGGGAGGAGGAGCTTTGGTCTTTTTTTTGTGGAAGAGCCGAAATTGGTTCCCAAATCATCACTGGATGAATCCCTGCTCCGGAAAAGGATGACTTCATTTCATAGAATCTAGAACCATTTTAGGGAGATTTTCACAAAAGAATTTCACTCAATAATTTCTCATTCTGCTGTAAAAAGAAATTCTTTTTTTTTTATCAAATTTTGGAAATTATGTCAAAAGAATTGAATAGTGAAAAGGCCGTTCTTTCCATTAATTGCGAAAAAAATTCGCCCTGGAAATTACTAAAAATGTTCTTCTGGGTACATTTACTGAAATCTTCGTTTAATAAACCCAACATGAAACATGATATACATACAAAACAAATATTTTTGGTTTTATTTTCTGTACAACTATATGAAGGATGTGTGATGTTTACATACGAAAATCTCCTTTGTGTGTGGAGGTAATGAAGCTGTTTTGGTTTTTTTTTTAATCCAAAACCTGCAAAAACATATTTTGCATGCAAACTGAAATATCAGTCTGGAAACACTTACGACGGTCAGTTGCATAAAAATGAGTTTACATTTCATCAAAATGTGCTCCCTGGCATATTTTTGTATTTCTGAGGCATTTATAAGGAGAATTTTCTCTTGTAACAAAAATATGTCACCTCAAAACAAAATTATATTTTCGCAAAGATATTGGGAAGATTGCTCAAGTCTGATTTTTGTTTGAGGTATCATATTCTCATGAATGCCCAAAAAATACAGCATCAGTCCAGGAAGCATATTTCCATTAATCAAAAATTCAGTTATATTCGGTACCCCATACGCCCCATTTAAACCAATAGTGGGTCATCTCGAAACCGAAACGTCCGTTCCCATGAACGTTTAGCACTTCGTATGCGTGCCATAGCCTCTACTTCCACAATTAACCAGTCCATTCGAAGGCTCCTCCACGAGTACTTCACTTTCACACCCCATTCGGACCAGTAGTGCTCCATCTCGAGGCTAAAACATTCATTCCCATGTCCTTTTCCCACAATTCCAGGTCTACGCCAGCGCGCCTTAGTCTCTACCTCCATTCCCAAAATGCCTGAGTTCGCTACTACTCCTAATGATGACGTCACTGATGAAATGGTCATCCCTGAAGTCGTCTACACCACAAGAGCTTCAAAATGAGACACTAAATGACCTATTTGGATACAATATAGGCCCTCAATCTCTCAAATACGCCCTTGCGCTTCTCAAATGTCCACTGGTAGATACCGTGAAATGTGTGTAGTATTGTTGCATGTTCTCTATAGGTCCACATGTTAATAGTGAAAGTCTGCTCCGTACACACAGGTAACTAATATAACCGTATCTGACATGGAACATTGGACTTTACCTCCATTTTTGGCATTTTCGTATGTATTTCAGCATGCTTTTTTACATATCATCTCGAACCAGAATTTCTCGCTGTTAAACAATCCATAATAAAAAGAATACGAGAAAGCCAGAACACACACTATGCGAGCCTCATTTCCATGGTTTTTTTCATTATTATGTGTTATTTTGTGTTCCTGTAGGCGTCTTATCTTTGAGCAGCTACAAGAAGCATGTTTGTGGTTTTCATATGCATGTATCTTATTATGGTTCCCTTTCTGTGAACAGCTATAATATGGACAGAATCAACACTTATATGATTTTTCATCAGTGTGGTTTCTTTCATGTTTCTTTATGTTCCATTTGTGTGAACAGCTATATTATGGACAAAGAGAGCATTTTATGGCTTTACACCAGTATGTGTCCTTCCATGTCGCCCAAGGTGTCCTTTCTATGAACAGCTGTATCGACAGAGTGAGCATTTTATGACTTTGCACCAGTATGTGTCCTTTCATGTCGCCCAAGATATCCTTTCTGTGAACAGCTGTATGGACAGAGTGAGCATTTTATGACTTTGCACCAGTATGTGTCCTTCCGTGAACCTTCAGGCTCCATTTCCGCGAACAGCTATATAGACAGAGTGAGCATTTATATGGCTTTGCACCAGTATGTGTCCTTTCATGAACCTTCATGTTCCATTTCCGCGAACAGCTATATGAGCAGAGTGAGCATTTATATGGCTTTGCTTCAGAATGTAAACTTTCATGATCCTTCAGGCTCCCTTTTCGTAAACAGCTATATGGACAGAGTGAGCACTTATATGGCTTTTCACCAGTATGTGTCCTTTCATGTTTCTTCAGGTTTACTTTTTGTGAACATATATATGGACAGAGTGGGCATTTATATGGCTTTCCACCAGTATGTCTCCTTTCATGTTCCTTTATGCTCCCTTTTTGTGAACAGCTATATGGACAGAGTGAGCATTTGTATGGCTTTTCACCAGTATGTGTTCTTTCGTGATCCTTCAGGTTCCCTCTATGTGAACAGCTATATAGACAGAATGAGCATTTATATGGCTTTTCACCAGTGTGTGTCCTTTCATGTTCCTTTAGGCTCCCTTTTTGTGAACAGCTATATGGACAGAGTGAGCATTTGTATGGCTTTTCACCGGTATGTGTTCTTTCATGATCCTTCAGGTTCCCTCTATGTGAACAGCTATATAGACAGAATGAGCATTTATATGGCTTCTCACCAGTGTGTGTCCTTTCATGTTCCTTCAGGCTCCTTTTCTGTGCACAGCTATATAGGCAGAGTGAGCATTTGTATGGCTTATCACCAGTGTGTGTCCTTTCATGTTCTTTCAGGTTTCCTTTTCGTGAACAGCTATATGGACAGAATGAGCATTTGTATGGCTTTTCACCAGTATGTGTCCTTTCATGTTTCTTCAGGTTTCCTTTTCGTGAACAGCTATATGGACAGAGTGAGCATTTGTATGGCTTTTCACCTGTGTGTGTTATTTCATGATTTCTTATGCCACCTTTCTGTGAAAAGCTATTTAGACAGAACGAATATTTGCATGGCTCTTCACAAGTATGAACTCTGTCAGCTGTCGTACTTCCTGTATTGTCCGTTTCTGGATTCCAAAATCTCAAAGATTCGTTGGGCAGTTTTGTCGTCTCTGCCGTCTGGACTTTTATCATGTACATGGCCACAGGAAAAAGGTCTATCAGAGAGGGAATGATCGACACGTGTCTGCTCGTCATCAGAACACTTCTTGACAAAAGTCTAAATCAAAGAGAAAAAAATAATCAGCCTCATTTTTATATCAACACATCTTTCCACTTCAATACGGTCAGTTATTAAATATATCTTCGAAAATCTGTTTGCAAAATCACATGAAGTTTGTGAATTTAATATAAACTTCTAGCATACTCCACCATGAGTCTTAAGAACTGTATCCAAAAGCTGTTGTTGCATTTGATTAAAACCAGATCTCAGAACAAGCTGAGGAGATAGCAAATCCTCCGCCAAATAGCCTGTTTGAGAGCATACAGCAATTATTCTTCAAATATCTCCTTAAATGTAACTCGGATATGTGTATGTGGAAAGGGACATTTATCTGGAATTGTTGAGACAAGTTGAGGAGGTTTGGGAAGCAGTGATGGATAGTGTAACACTGGAATGTGAGTCTGCAGTTGTTTATGGAATTTTGGATGGTGAAGCTTATAAAATCGATGGGTGGTATAGATCTCAAGATATCGCATTTACAACACAGATAGGTACAATATGGGTGAGAGAAATCTAAGACGGCCAATGGCAATCATATTGGATTACATACTACTTCAATGAAAATCAACACCAATGGCCGTCTACTGATGCGAAACAACTTCTCAAGCTTGAGCTCAATTGGACAAGTTGTTCTCAAGATACCGCGTTCACAATCCAAGATGGTCAATGACAGCCATCTTGAATTACATACTACCTCAATGAAAATCAATACAAAATGACCGTCTAACTGATGTGAAGCACTTTCTCAAGGCTGAAGTCAATTGGGCGAACTGTTCTCGAGATACCGCGTTCACAGAATGTGGGACGGACGGGCGGATGGAAGAACGGAAGGCCGGACGGACGGCTGGCATTTTCGTGGCGAAGAACAATAACCCTCCCCGTCTCGCATGTCGATGAGTTTACATGTTTAAGATTCGGGCACAAGAACCGGGTTTTTGTGTTGAAAGACCTAGCTGTCGGCAGATCAAGTTCAAACGTCTGGCCCGTCTCACTTTGTAGGGTACAACAAGTGTACGGTATATGCAAAAGTCATCTCCTATATTTTATCTTGATTCATCGAATCAATAGTTTATTCTGTAGAAACCGTGATGATATTCTGTTAAGATTAATAGAATTTAGATATATCGAACAATTCAAGGAGATATTTCTCTCTTCACGAGGTCAACATATCATTCCCACGTAGTTGTGACCTAAGCTTGACGTTTTAGACATACATTGGTCAGTACTCAGAACATGGATATGAGGGTGTTGATGCCAGATCTGCATAAGCGACAAGTAGGAAGAGGAACGATTTTTGTTGATCTGGTTTTTATCTTATTGACAACTGTGTTTCACGGCTTACCGGTAATTGTTCACATGGATCATGCTCAACACCACCTTGTTGTTCTCCCACCGCATACTGGGCTGTTGGTTCTGTCTTCCCTGTTACATATACCTCTTCCATAGATTCATTTGCAGAATGCCAGTACGTTACCCAATCATCTTGCACCAATGATCCTGTCGCTTGATCAAGAGGTTCCAGTTTTACTGATAGGTCTTCCATTGTCCTTTCAATTATGACAGACAATTTAGTCTCACTGAAATCAAACATAACAATCATCTTTTATTAGTGGCTTAAAGGAGAAATATTCGGTAATCCAGTTTGAACGTCTCATCTCAACTACTAGATTATTTTACCTACGAATAATGTCATCGAAAACTATGAAGCCACAAAAAGGATATGGTGAAAAAAATAATTCATAATAAAACAATATATAAAAATAATAATAATTGAAATTTTTTTTTTCTTCCGCGGCCCCCCAATCTTTTCGTCTTCTTTGATCACAACAATTCTTTGTCAATTTCTTATTCTCCCTTTTTCCGTGCTGTCACAAGGCGAACATTTCTTTTTTTTTCTCTCTCACAATATTCTTCTTTTTTTTTTAAATCAACCAATAAAATGTAGCCATATAAAATATCATTGACCGCACGCTAACAACCTGCACTCCGCGTCAATCAGCCAGTGAAACATAGCCACATAATATTTGACGATTACAGCACTTTAGAGGAAGATTATGTGACCATCGTGACACTGTTCAATACTTCAGTGTTGGATTGAAATATCGTAATTTATCACATTTCAGAGTAAATTGTAGGGTTTTGATTGGTTAATTACCATAGTGCATTATAAGTTATACCAGTGTCTTGCGTTGGTATACAGGCTGATATTTCGTCGAGAAGATAAATATTTTCACGAGCCCGAAGGGCGAGTGAAAATATTTATCTTCTCGACGAAATATCAGCCTGTATACCAACGCAAGACACTGGTATAACGAATTTATCACATTGAAGAGCTATTTTCCTGGTTGGTTTAACATATATCAACAACTCGAAAGAAAAACAGGCATACATGTACAACTCAACGTTGAACGTAAGACATCGTGAGTCGGACAGGCAGCTTCGATCTCTTTTCGATCTGTTCCGCGATGAACAATAAACTGGATGAAATACTTAGCTGACACTCTGACGTTCCTGTTTATGTGGCATATAAAGCTTTGAATGATAATTTATTTCTGATCTTCATCCGCAAATACGCAATTTGCCTCGCACAACTTGTTCCAGTGGCGGAACTCGTCCATACAAACTCGCGCAGACAAATTCGCCTGAAACAGGCTTTGTCTGCAGGTGTTGCACGCGCGTCCTTGACTGCGTTGGTATATGAGCACGCGCGTCCTTGACAACATCGGTATACGAGAATTCTGAATTGGTATACCAACGGTGGCTAACGAAGAATTGCATTACGGTCTAATGCACTATGGTAATTAACCAATCAAAACCTTACAATTTACTCTGAAATGTGATAATAGACCGTATTGCAATTCTTCGTTATCCACCGTTGGTATACCAATTCAGAATTCTCGTATACCAATGCTGTGAAGCACGCGCGTGCCCATATACCAACGCAGTCAAGGACGCGCGTGCAACACCTGCAGGCAAAGCCTGTTTCAGGCGAATTTGTCTGCGCGAGTTTGTATGGGCGAGTACCGAGTCACATGGACTGGTGTAAGGAATATATGTACATGTATGTCGTGAAATTAATAAATCAATTTAACTTAAACTTAGAAATGATACTATCTGACATGTCTGAGAACTGAAATATTCTAAGATGGATGCCGTGGCACTTGTGTTCTAATACCTTCATTCAGAGTAGCCTACCGGATGTATGTATAATAGTAGTACCACTACATATAGCTAAGATTCATAGCGTCTCCCTTCTGTCAACGCTATGGCGCGGGATATCCCGTGTGTAATTCAGGTAGGTACACACCGTCGGAAACAGACCAGAAAATTACATTCACTCGCCCCAAATCCCCACTATCGTAACATATGGTCCTATCGGTTTAGAATGCCATCAATATTATTAGATACAAACACTTACTTGCACTCGAAGTGCGGCACAGAACGAAATGGATCGAGAGCCAACAACTTGACAGCCATGTCTTCTTTCTGTCTCCTCGAACTAGCGGACAAGGTACATGTGTACGAGCCACACCAAAATTTGACCCCGCTAAATTTCGCCCGTGGGACTAAATATAGAATCTCCTGCAGGCCCACACGTGTGAAATATTCCCTGCCCTATTGATTTGAAAAAAATGTCCAAGTACCCTTCAACTAGTCTGATAGTGTCTACCGTGTTGTCAGCATGGAATATTTCACACGTGTGGGCCTGCAGGAGATTCTATATTTAGCCCCACGGGCGAAATTTAACGGGGTCACATTTTGGTGTGGCTCGTACCTTGTCCGCTAGTTCGAGGAGACAGAAAGAAGACATGGCTGTCAAGTTGTTGGCTCTCGATCCATTTCGTTCTGTGCCGCATTTCGAGTACAAGTAAGTGTTTGTAACTAATAATACTGATGGCATTCTAAACCGATAGGACCATATGTTACGATAGTGGGGATTTGGGGCGAGTGAATGTAATTTTCTGGTCTGTTTCCGACGGTGTTTACCTACCTGAATTACACACGGGATATCCCGCGCCATAGCGTTGACAGAAGGGAGACGCTATGAATCTTAGCTACACCACATACGGATCAGCTTGGTATTATGGCCAGTTTTTCGTGTGTTTTTTGGGGGGCTTTTCAAACAAATAGATATTAGTTTGAATTGAAACTCTGGGAAAGAAATCTGCTGCTCAGTAAGCAGCTATCTCCACTATTGCTACCAGTCAATCAATAGTCTCTGAAAATGATATTCGGGTGAGTCGGGTATGACAATCAGTTAAAACCTATTTTCCCTGTGAGCCATTAAGTACAAAATACTAACTTACAAATGGAAGTACAGTGAACTGACACAATAATATGCAAAGAAAACTTCACTTGCGATGGATGGTATCTGGCCCAACCCTCAATCAAGCAATAGCATTTATCTTCTGAGCCACCTTTCTATATATGCCCATGGGCCTAGTTACAATCCTCAAGCCTTGGGGATTCATATAAATAGAAACTTATGATGGAAACCATTCTTGAATTGTTTGTTGTTGTTTTTTCAAGTCGGGAGAAAAAAAAACACGCACAACTTACGAAGTTACATCGCCCACACGGGATGGTGACGCCATGCTTGGAAAACCCTTGTACACCTTGTTGTACATCTGTTTGAGTTATTGTATCAAATCCTAAATGGACATGTAAATTGTTTCCTAAATGGACATGTAAATTGTTTTTATGATACAATAAACATGAATTGAATTGAATTGAACGACTTGCCGTAGGCAATGAGTTAAGTAACTTTTGGCAGCAATTAATATAAACAATGTACATGTATAATTAGTGGAGGAAGTGAACTGGATAACAATGTTCACTAGAACTTCAGCTAAATTTTTTCGATTTTCGATTTTACATTCGAAAAAAAACAAAAAAAAACAAACTTCATGTGTAAGGTATATCGTTGATACAGATGGTACATATCAATTTGCATTGTGGCTATAATTAGATCAATGCTTATAAATAGGCAAAATGTTGGTTAGGCTTTACTCTCAATAAATGTCCTAGGCCAATATTCCACATAAAGATAGCTTTTTTTTTTTACAAAATTAGGTACATATCAATACTAGTTTGTATTGACTGGGATGCCTGTATTGCTCCCTCATGTTTTCACAGAAAGGCCGGCATACAAGTAATGGTTCTCGTTGCCAACTGCATTGATCATGTTGATTGTTGTCACAGAGTTCACATAGTCTTTCTTCAAGTACTTTATTACTCAACGCCCGGTATTAATGCCGTACGTACACTGTAAAAACGCTGAGTAAACGTTCAACTATAAAGTGGATGTAACTCGGTTGCAACCATAAACTGGTTCAACGTAGCAACAAGCAAAGTTCAACGTTGAACTAAAATGAGGTTAAACGTTCAACCATAAAAAGGTGTAACGTTGAACTAAAAGGTAAACGTTGAACCAGAAACTGGTTCAACGTTTAACCATGGAAAACCCTGAACCAGAATGTAGTGTTACCTAGAACCAATTACTGGTTCAACGTATAACCAGATTCAGGTTCAATGTTTTCTCAGAAATAGGTTCAACGTACAACCATATAAAGGTTCAACGTACAACCAGATCCAGGTTCAACGTTCATCCAGATGCAGATTCAATGTAATCTTCACCGGATTGTTGTGGTGCAAATTGTACATGTATTTGCAGATTTAATTAAATTCTTGCAAATACACCGGAACCATATATGAGCAACCGAGTTACATCCCAGTGACATTAATTCTTGCAGTCGTCAGTGAAAGGATATCAACCCATAAGAAAGTGAAGGATATTTTAAAACATACATCAACAAAGACAGACTAATTAAAATAAATTCATATATTTCAATCATATTTCATCATATATGAAAAGCTAAAATGTAAACATTGAATCCTATCAATTCATGAATTACAGAAACTACAAGTAACATGGGTTACAATAATGAGAGAAGAGAGTGTAGGGAAAGTAACATCCAAGATGGTGTCACCTACAATAAATTTGATGCCTCTCTTTCAAATGATGTTCGACTCCCTCCTCATCTAAGAAATGAAAACTTCAACATGCGAAATGATTATCATGATTATTATTGACTTTTTTAGCTTACTGCAGTATGCTGAAATATTACTGTATGTATACATGTATATAGTTTTGAGAAGATACATGCAGTTGATGGCTCTAAGAATGCAAATTTATTGAAGTACATATTTGGCATAATTGTCTGTTAATATCACTGATCTGAAATATTTGAGTGAGCAAGTTAATTGCATTTTATCAGTTAGTTATGGGACCTACATGTACATACATAGTTTATGTGTGTCCAACTTCCCTACAGAGTATAGGTGATCGGACTTCACACAGCGACCTATGTATTCCGACATGTCCAAGTACAATTATTGTAACATCACTGATCTGGGATAATTGAGTGAATTATTAAATTGCAATTTATCACAGTTTAGTTATGGGACCTACATACATATTTTATGTGTGTCCAACCTTCCTTCACAAAGTACAGATGATCAGACTTCACACAGCGACCTATGTATTCTCAGTACAAGTATTGTAATATCACTGATCCGAGATATTTGAGTGAGCTAGATAATTACATTTTATCACAGATTTGTTATGGGACCTACATACATAGTTTGTGTGTGTCCAACCTTCCTACACAAAGTACAGGTGGTCAGACTTCACACAGCGACCTATGTATTCTGAGTACAAGTATTGTTATATCACTGATCTGGGATAAACGAGTAAATTATTTAATTGCATTTTATCACAGTTTAGTTATGGGACCTACATACATAGTTTATGTGTGTCCAACCTTCTTACACAGAGTACAGGTGATCAGACTTCACACAGCGACCTATGTATTCCGAGTACATGTATTGTTATATCACTGATCTGAGATAATTGATTTAATTATTTAATTGTCTTTTATCACAGTTTAGTTTTTGGGACCTACATACATAGTTTATGTGTGTCCAACCTTCCTACACAAAGTATAGGTGATCAGACTTCACACAGCGACCTATGTATTCCGAGTACAAGTATTGTAATATCACTGATCTGAGATAATTGATTGAATTATTTAATTGCCTTTTATCACAATTTAGTTTTGGGACCTACATACATAGTTTATGTGTGTCCAACCTTCCTACACAAAGTATAGATGATCAGACTTCACACAGCGACCTATGTATTCCGAGTACAAGTATTGTAATATCACTGATCTGAGATAATTGATTGAATTATTTAATTGCCTTTTATCACAATTTAGTTTTGGGACCTACATACATAGTTTATGTGTCCAACCTTCCTACACAGAGTACAGGTGATCAGACTTCACACAGCGACCTATGTATTCCGAGTACATGTATTGTTATATCACTGATCTGAGATAATTGATTTAATTATTTAATTGTCTTTTATCACAGTTTAGTTTTTGGGACCTACATACATAGTTTGTGTGTGTCCAACCTTCCTACACAAAGTACAGGTGATCAGACTTCACACAGCGACCTATGTATTCCGAGTACATGTATTGTTATATCACTGATCTGAGATAATTGATGGAATTATTTAATTGCCTTTTATCACAGATTTGTTATGGGACCTACATACATAGTTTATGTGTGTCCAAACTTCCTACACAGAGTACAAGTGACCAGACTTCATACAGCGACCTATGTATTCTGAGTACAAGTATTGTAATATCACTGATCCGAGATATTTGAGTGAGCTAGTTAATTGCATTTTATCACAGATTTGTTATGGGACCTACATACATAGTTTGTGTGTGTCATAACTTCTTTAATAAATATTCAATAGTACATGTATTGCAATATCATCTGGAACATTTGAGTAAGCTAGCTAATTATATTTTATCCAAGTTCAGTAATATGGGACCTAGATACACAGTTTATGTGTGTAAGACCTTCCTACGAAGAACATAGGTGGTCAGAATTCAGAGTGACTTATGTACCCGAGTCGAATATATTATAATATGTATTAATGATCTGAGACATACTGAGTCTTATTATGCTGAATTATAAGGCATATTGCAGTGTTTATTAATAAGACTTCCGTGTGCATAGCCAATATGAGTGTCAACCTTCCTACACATACTATATGTGTGAGCGTGTCGTGACCGAAGTAGTTAGAGTGTTTGACTCTGACCCGGAGTGCTACAGCTGGCGTGGGTTCGCGCCTCGCCAGTAACCGCTTACATATATACTCGCCTATTCACAAGGCGTTGGACTGATTTGGTGTCCAGGGTAATATGAACTGATGGTGGAACTGGTTGCTACGATAGACCTTCGCCAGCGGAGGCACTTGGGGAATAAAGTACCTGGGTGTCTTTCAATGACCGCTATATAAATCCACTCACGGTAGTACATCGCATACACCGCTAGGAAGCTCACATGTTTAGACTATCACAGCACTTTCAGGATAGTAGTTCGTCCAATTGTATAAATGTTCACTTCACAGCACGATAGTTGAGCTATAAATGTTGAGTGGTTCCAATTGAATGTATATTAATATGTACTCCTACAGAGGTGCTCCTATATAGAGGAGGGATTTACCTACTGAACTGAACTGAACTGTGGCCAGACATGCACCTAGCCAATGTGAGTACATGTGGTCAGACTTCACACAATGACTTATGTATCTTAACTCAATTATTCTACATGTATTGATGATTTGGGATATATTGAGTGTTGCATTGGTTTCTTGTATTCAACATCACAGTTAATTCCCAGTAAACAAGACCCCAGTCTTCTCATCTACATGTAGCTGCAGAGCTGCAGGGTGTAATGTTGGGTCATCTGCTTCACAAAATGAGAGGGCTACATGTATATGCACATTATTTATCATTCTATCACAGTAATGGGACTTTGTTTGCATATGATGGTGTCACTTTTCTATCATAAGTAGTATGCTGGCCATTGTGGACGATTTTTTTGTAAGTGAATTACTGTACTAAGGATGTTCAGGGATGGTGATGATTCAAAACAGTTCTGTTTTCTTCCTCCTCTGGATGTAATACCACATCTTTAGCCTGATGATTCGTTGTATCACGTTACCATTTCATCGTTTCTGTCACATTGAATGATTCCGGTGACCATTATCTTGTGATGCAGGAATGTCAAATAGACCAAATATTTCACATAGTTATGAAATAATGCACGCACTTTCACCATCGTCCGAAACCCTGAAGTTTAATGATAGGCGCTGTGACGTGTCTCTGATCTTTCTTGCAAGCAGTTGGTCCTAATAAAGAAATATAGAATTGTGTAAGATAATCTGTTTTCACTATCCTGTCAATATAAGCTTACATTTATAAGTACATGTACCATTCAGTAAAATTTTGACTCATCAACATGGAGCCTTCTCCAGATGAAGCATTGATGACCTCCCCAACCCACCCACCAACACAGTGGCAAAATTATTCATTCTTGTTGCTGGTTTTAGTATGGTCTATGGGCATAATATATCTCATTATTAGTGTTGAAAATGGCAGATTATTCCTTATATCTTCAACTGCGATAAAATCCATTACATGATGATGATGTTCACTCTGTGGGAGCCATATACACTGTCTCCCCATTCATCTTCCTTCAACAGTCAGACACAAACAAATGGATTCCTTCTGACCTTCTCCCCGCTACACTTACTGTGGGAGAAAATACAAAAATATTAAATGGAGTAACATCAAACAGAACTAATATATTTATAAAGGTTGGGAGAAATATCCCGATTTTCATGACAGGCACTCATCCTCCCGGTCCCACACAACCCTGGCAATTTCTGGCAAGGCTTTGGTGTTTGGACCTCCCATTGAAAAGGAAATATCCTGGACAAAAGAGTGACAATACAACTTGCAGCAGATCCTTTGTCAATTACATTTCGTGAGTCTTACACCAAATCGTTGCCCAATTTCTCCCCCCCCCCGGGAATATCTCACAAAATCAATCCCCCATTGTCCTGCCACATAAACCAGGATAGTGTGTAGTGGGCATGGTGATGGGTGGTGGTGGCTGGGGGGGGGGGGTGTAATACAATGGTACAGCTGTGATGTAATATATTTACTTACTACTTGACATTCATGATAGTGTATTTCAAATACCACAAATGGTGTATTTCATAATTTTTTTTTTAAACACCTAGAGTGACTCTTTATGACGGATCAGGCACTAGGGTGGACTTCTCACACATTCTCACTTAATCATTGGATAAACAGTTACAAAATATTGACATATTATCCCATTGGACACAAAATTTTGCCAATATTTGATGTAGTCTTGCGACATCATGTAACTATTATAAATTCATTGGACTGATTAGAATTTCAGGCAAAATTGAGGGGTGACTGAATGTTAAACGACGTTTTGAATTATTATAGGATTATAATCTGCATAGGAATATGTCCAGTGTATAAATAAAAAAATACTATATAATGTCTTTTGGGGGGGGGGGGGAATATGACATTAATGCATATTGGTTTACAATGACCTTCCACAAGGGGTATTGCAAGTATTTTTGTGGACAATGCAGCTAATAATTACTGGTATCCATATGTGTATAGCTGATAAACTATGATACAGGGGCCTAGTGTTATTTTTGAAATACATACATAGCCTAAGCCTTATATTTCATTCATCCACTTCTGGTATGGGAAAACCACGACATGCTAAATGTAATAAGTAATTGGAAATTGTAAAATACCACGAAGTGGTAACAGCAAATTATATCAATGACATATTCAAACAGACAGCACTGCAGACAGCAAAATTCTTTCACGCAGTGAATGAATGAATGATGAACAACAAATTCATTATGAACTTCAAGCATAGTCCAGTTTTCGACAGCCCCGATTTCAAAACACAAAGCGAAAGGGGACGAGATTTCTGCGCACACTCCCCTAAACGTATTCAGTGTTGAAGCGCAGTTCAAATGAATGCTTGTCCATAATACTTACCAGAAATCAGATTGATGTAACGGGACGAGTAATGTTGAGCAGCAAACAACACCGTACCGCAAGCTTTTCTCCAGACACAGCAGGTGGCGCTTCGTAAAACAAAGGGCGATAACCGATAGCCGAGTTGAACCAAATTCCAGTTGAACGTTGAACCAGAAAGTGTTTTTTTTGACTACCACGGCGGGAAGAGCGATAAAGAGGGCGGGAAATACGTTGAACCGATTTACAGTTGAACGTTTACTCGGTCGGGAATAATTGTGACCCACACAACAGTATTACATGTTTCATTTTGATAACTTCTATGGTTGTTTCTGACGGTGGTTAGGCTATTATATGGGCGAGAATATTAATATGTCATCAAAATAAGTGCATAACAGCGAAGTTTCCCAAATCGACACGCGTTATTAACGAGTTTGACGTTCAGCCGGTTATTAGTTTTAAGTATTACCACATAATTTGTTTGGAAAAGGCTACAGAATTTTACTTTAATATTAACAGTAGAATTTTCCTCTGCTCTCAGGCATCCTTATGCCATTGTTTCAGTCATATTGGTGTCGTTCACCATGCACGAAGTTTCATGTGGTTGAACGTTGAACCAGTTATAGGTTTAACGTAGAACCAATAATAGGTTCAACGTTTACTACCAACCTAGTATCATGTGGTTATACGTAGAACCAGTTATAGGTTGAATGTAGAACCAATAACAGGTTCAACGTTTACCTCCATGCAAGTTTCATCAATTCCAACTGAAACGTTCAACCAGATTCCGGGTAAACGTTTACTGTCATTAAAAATTGGTTCAACGTTGAACTGATAACAGGTTGAACATTTACTCCCCGAAATTGGCAGTTTTTACAGTGTATCTTTCAAGATGTGACGTTACATCGCCTGAGTGACGTCCCTTTGCGCAGCGACAACGTCCTCTAACATAGCGGGGCGTAAAGATTACTTAATTCAAGGACTATTTCAGTTGTGAAACATCGTGTTACGCTTTGATGGCCTTGGTAAATAAGTATTATTGTGAGAGAAATAACATTGCACTACCCCAAATATTATGGGGTTTCGCCAAATGACGTCAGTGCGCAAAGGCAGTTCATTCAGACGACGTAACGTCATAACGCGAAACATGCGTATTGGAAGTCTATACTCTCTAAAACATCTTGAGTGAAATATTTCACTCAAGTTTAGTGAAATTTAACACAAGTAATTGAGTAAATGTTACTTCACTCTAACTTGAGTGATTTTGTTCACCACTTGAGCGATTTATTGACCCAAACTTGAGCGGAATCCACTCAACTAGATAACTTGACATGAAGTCATGCCTGAAACACATCTAAATCATGGCTAAATCCAGAACTTAATCGCATTCCAAAGCGTTCTAACGGCCCTCCGGTATCTGTAATGTCGGTGCCTTGATATATTCCCATGTATGGCTAAACTAAGACAATGAAAGAAACAATTTCCATCACCAGGGATATCAATAATGTTGCACTGAAATGCATCCATTAATTTCAGTTCAGATTGTTTTACGCTTTTTCTGGCATAAGAATGATCCCAAACATTATTTGGGTGTGTCTTTACATAGTTGTAATCTATTGTAAAAATATCAATGACAACTGAAAATGAGAAAGAAAAAAACCGGATTGCAAAAAGTAATTGAAAACGATAAAATGAAAAATTTTATGTAAGAGGAGTAAATCCAATGTTTTATATAGCTCTAGTTAATTCCCCTCGCTGTAAGTTTCACTTTCGGTTGGAGTTGCAATGCATATTCAGTTTGAGTGAATTGAATATTTATAAGCTAAAGGCAGTACGAGTGTTGCAGAATAAGACAGTTGAACTACCAATAGTTAAATATTCCTAGGTTATGAAAGTAACGACAGTAGTAAAATTATGTCAACATTTATTTCTGCAGCAAATTTTAACAAACCTCTGCTGAAATCAACCCTTCGTTGAGCCGAAATATTGGAAAAGTTGCACTTGATGACCGCTGGTGTGTTGACAGTCCGAAGCGTATGACGTTGGTATTATGAATATTCTTTCTAGCAGACGACAAGACTTTCTTGACTCGTACAAATTGAATCAAATTCAACATTTATTGTACTGAACACCCTAGACAGGGCAGAGTCCATGTAGAACACGAAAGAAGCAGCATCAGCTTCGAACAATCAAATGTTCGCCCCATACAAATGCAGGCGAGGTATGAACTTTATCGTAGACTCGTACTTTGCCATTGACTCGCATGGAGATCTGATTTCCGTTTGAGCGAGGGGAAGGTACGAATCTAAACTTTATCGCTGATAGGGATTTCACAATGAATACAGTATGTATTTTTCAGTAGCCTATGTATTTTTCATTAGCCCATGTCCATCATTGAAATACCTAGGAAATGTCACTGTGTTAAGTATAATACTGCTGTTGCCATGCACACATTGTATGCCTGATGCCCTGTCATATAGGGTGGTTAACATCCGATAGTTAATAAGCCCCACTCCCCAGGGATCCTTGGGAGTGTTAAGTGTAACATGAATACAAAAAAAAAAATGAATACTTGGAGTTTTTTTTGGAGTTATTGTTTATTTTTGTTTACTGAACTTATTGATTCATAAAGAAATCACGTGCGCGTATGATTTCCAGATTCACAGAGAAAATCGTACCTCCCGCCATGCATCAAATCACAGAATTTAAGATGGAAACCACCATGAAACCGCAAGTTAGTCAATTCGGTAACAAACTTTTCAATCGCTAAGGTAGTAAGGGTACAGATCTCATTTGGACACACGCTCTATCTAAGAATGCGAACCGCGTTCGCATATAAACTTACCCGCGATCCTTATTCCGGATTTTCGGAATCTTCTGAAGTCCGTCTTCAATTTAGAGTTTTTAATTCGCTTCAGTAATCCGTTCAATATCTCAAAAATTAAAAAAAACTTTTGTCATCAAACTATATATTTTTGAAAAGAGAATCTCTTCAGCTACTCCGGAAAGGTTAGATTGTCAGAATCGAGCAAGTATTAAGCGAGCTAACAAATAAACCTACCGAGTTTCCGTTTCATCACTTAGAATTCAAAGCATTTCAGTCGATTATCTGATCCCAAATTAGACTTCCACCAGCCGCTGTTTTAGGCAAGGTAATGCTAATTCTCTTAGTTAACACTCTGAAACATGCGTTGGAAGAAAAGTGGGGCCTGCCTCAATCTAGTCAGATTGTTGAAGTTGACTGACTAAGGTCAGTCGTTGAAGTTGCATGTTTCCGGTTCCAGTTGGCGCTGTTTTTTAAATCTTGTTGCTCCGTAGGAAAGTCGAGTTTCATTATAAAACCGGACTAGGTGTGCTAATTAGCCAATACACAGGGTATTTTAAGGCCCTCAGCTACATTTAGGGAAAGTTTCCAGGCACTGTCTGGGTCTGTTTGTGTTATCCAGCGGTGTTTGAGCATCGGTGAATGCGTCAGCGAGAGTCCGCCATCTTGCATCATAATCATGGGGGCCCTGGACAAGACTCTCCCATACTCAAATGGCTCCCCGGTGAGTGACTTACCATCTTCGTCGGACCTTTCAATAGAGAATCCTGAGGAAGTCCTGCATTTTGATCTTCTCAATGCCAAGCAGCATATTTCAGCTTTACAGTTACTCAATGATGAACTTCAAGAACTTGTAGCTGAGAAAGATGGCCTTTCAATAATAGAACTCACTTCTGATCATGAGGAGTCAATGAAAAATCGTGATGAGCAACTCGCCACAAGCACGTCAGAGCTGACACTTGTGATTAATGATCTCTCTCACAAACTCTTGAAAACAGAGGAGTCGCTCACGATAGAGAAGGGTGAGAATGCCCGCCTGCGGTCCAAAACTGACAAACTCTTGAAAACGGAAGAGTTGTTTGCAGTAGAGAAGGCTGAAAATGCCCGCCTGCGGTCCAAAATTGACCAACTTGACAGTGAATCGTGTAAACTGCACTCAATTGTTAAGGAGTCTCAACAGACAATCAAATGTCAAAATGAGGAGATAGCCCTGGTTGCTAAAATGCTGAGCAAGGTTAAGGAGGAATCCGCAGAAGATATGCAAAAACGAGTTAACATTCAAAACAAGAAACTCTCTTTGAAAGACAAAGAAATAGATATTTTACAGGAAATGAATGCTAAGCTTGTAAATGAGAAACGTACACTCATGAATGAAATGTCTGCAATGCAAGCTGATGTTGGCAAAATATCGAACTTGACACAGAGTCCCCTATCAGAATCTACAGGTATCCTACCTACGCTCCACCCTGCATCACCTGCTCAAACACGTGTAACTCCAACCTGGTTAAGTGAGCCTCCTCCTCCTCCTCCTCCCAGATCATCGCCACAGCCAAATAAAACCCTGCTGATAGGTTCCTCAATCCTCAAGCATGTCAAAACTAAAGGCTTGAGTGAAGATGTTCATGTCCGCACACATAGGGGGGCAGTAGTCAAAGACATTCAATATCACCTGGAGAACATGGATCTCTCCTGCTATTCCTCTTTAGTACATGTACTTCTTTGTGGGGGAAATGATGTGAATGATGGAAAGTCAACTACCCAAATCATAGAAGACTATCGTCAGCTACTCGGTGCTATCAACAAAAAACAAGGGTGAATGTCAGGGTGTCTGGTCTTCCTCCGAGACGTGACGCGGATGTGAAAGAGCTGAATCTAGCCCTTCAACAACTATGTGCAGATGAAGGTCTCGATTTCATAGAGCAGTATGACTCATTCGTTGCTCTAAATGGAAAGCCAGTCTCCATCCTACTGGCAACAGATCAGATTCATCTCTCTCTGAGGGGCACAGCCCAACTACTTCAAACTATCCATGCAGCCATCCCTATTATCAAGGAGAAGTCACGTGATGGGCCAAATCATCGCCCTTATGACCAACCAAATCGTACACGTCCTTATGACGAGCCCATTCATGCACATCATAACTATGACGAGCTAAACCGTCCACATCGTCCTTATGACAAGCCATTCCATTCATTTCATCCATGTGATGAACCAAACCATTCACCTCGTCATTATGATGAGCCAAATCATGCATATTCCCATGATGAGTTTGACCATTCGGGCTACCAAAATAGGTCAAAGTCTTGGTCTGGCCCTCGATCCTCTCAAACACGATCCCCGAAATGTTATTTTTGTGGTGAAGAGGGTCATTTGGTTTCCAGCTGCAGGCATGAACGCAGGTTGCAGTGCCGTGGGTGCTCTAAATTTGGTCACAAAATAAAAGACTGCTATGCCAATCGCAAATATCACTAGGTCATTGGCTATGAGGGTTTGGCCGTAAACACATCTAATGTGTTTGGTATACTAAGTCAGCTGTGTGCAAACTGCGACTCTTTCTTAGACAGCTGCATTTGTAATCCATTGTTCAATCAACCTGTTTCAGTGTTATCTTTGCAATGTAATATCTCTCCAGTTTCATCCCTGGTGTATACTGATGCCGTTTTATGTAGTGCTACATGTACTTGTACATATTTGGAACCAAATGCTACCATGCTTTCTCCATATACTAATGTTACTGTACCAAAATCTAATGTAACCGATATCGGTGACTGTAGTTTTTCTTCAGAAGGTGCTGATGATTGTATTAATATCTTGTGTTGTAGTGCTATTGATTCGAATCTCAATGAACTTCCTCCTGTTGCTTCCTTACAAAGCGCTTCTGATCATACATTTACCACTGATTCTGTCATAAGTACTCCTACGGATTCCATACAATGCCCTCATACCATGATTCTGTCAAAGTACTCCTAAGGATTCCATGTACAATGCTCTTCTGTCACATGTACCATAGATTCTGTCAAGTGTACTCCTAAGGATTCCTTACAATGTTCTAATAATACATTCACCATGGATTACCCACAAAGTACTCCTACATGTCATATTGATTCCTTACAATGTCCTTGTAGTACATGTACCATAGATTCTGTCAAATGTACTCCTAAGGATTCCTTACAATTTTCTAATAATACATTCACTATGGATTACCCACAAAGTACTCATATTGCTTCCTTACAATGTCCTAGTAGTACATGTACCATAGATTCTGTCAAATGTACTCCTAAGGATTCCTTACAATGTTCTAATAATACATTCACCATGGATTACCCACAAGGTACTCCTATTGATTCCTTACAATGTCCTAGTAGTACATGTACCATAGATTCTGCCAAATGTACTCCTAAGGATTCCTTACAATGTTCTAATAATAGATTCACCATGGATTACCCACAAAATACTCCTATTGATTCCTTACAATGTCCTAGTAGTACATGTACCATAGATTTTGTCAAATGTACTCCTAAGGATTCCTTACAATGTTCTAATAATACATTCACCATGGATTACCCACAAAGTACTCCTATTGATTCCTTACAATGTCCTAGTAGTATATGTACCATAGATTCTATCAAACGTACTCATAAGGATTCCTTTCCATGTTCTAATAATACATTCACCATGGATTACCCACAAAGTAATCCTATTGATTCCTTACAATGTCCTAGTAGTACATGTACCATAGATTCTATCAAATGTACTCATAAGGATTCCTTACAATGTTCTAATAATACATTTACCATGGATTACCCACAAAGTACTCATACATGTCATATTGATTCCTTACAATGTCCTTGTAGTACATGTACCATAGATTCTGTCAAATGTACTCCTAAGGATTCCTTACAATTTTCTAATAATACATTCACTATGGATTACCCACAAAGTACTCATATTGCTTCCTTACAATGTCCTAGTAGTACATGTACCATAGACTCTGTCAAATGTACTCATAAGGATTCCTTACAATGTTCTAATAATACATTCACCATGGATTACCCACAAGGTACTCCTATTGATTCCTTACAATGTCCTAGTAGTACATGTACCATAGATTCTGCCAAATGTACTCCTAAGGATTCCTTACAATGTTCTAATAATACATTCACCATGGATTACCCACAAAATACTCCTATTGATTCCTTACAATGTCCTAGTAGTATATGTACCATAGATTCTATCAAATGTACTCATAAGGATTCCTTTCCATGTTCTAATAATACATTCACCATGGATTACCCACAAAGTACTCATATTGATTCCTTACAATGTCCTAGTAGTACATGTACCATAGATTCTATCAACTGTACTCATAAGGATTCCTTACAATGTTCTAATAATACATTCACCATGGATTACCCACAAAGTACTCATACATGTCATATTGATTCCTTACAATGTCCTTGTAGTACATGTACCATAGATTCTGTCAAATGTACTCCTAAGGATTCCTTACAATTTTCTAATAATACATTCACTATGGATTACCCACAAAGTACTCATATTGCTTCCTTACAATGTCCTAGTAGTACATGTACCATAGACTCTGTCAAATGTACTCATAAGGATTCCTTACAATGTTCTAATAATACATTCACCATGGATTACCCACAAGGTACTCCTATTGATTCCTTACAATGTCCTAGTAGTACATGTACCATAGATTCTGCCAAATGTACTCCTAAGGATTCCTTACAATGTTCTAATAATACATTCACCATGGATTACCCACAAAATACTCCTATTGATTCCTTACAATGTCCTAGTAGTACATGTACCATATATTTTGTCAAATGTACTCCTAAGGATTCCTTACAATGTTCTAATAATACATTCACCATGGATTACCCACAAAGTACTCCTATTGATTCCTTACAATGTCCTAGTAGTATATGTACCATAGATTCTGTCAAATGTACTCATAAGGATTCCTTTCCATGTTCTAATAATACATTCACCATGGATTACCCACAAAGTACTCCTATTGATTCCTTACAATGTCCTAGTAGTACATGTACCATAGATTCAGTCAAATGTACTCCTAAGGATTTCTTACAATGTCCTAATAATACATTCACCATAGATTACCCACAAAGTACTCCTATTGATTCCTTACAATGTCCTAGTAGTACATGTACCATAGATTCTGTCAAATGTACTCCTAAGGATTCCTTACACTGTTCTAATAATACATTCACCATGGATTACCCACAAAGTACTCATATTGATTCCTTACAATGTCCTAGTAGTACATGTACCATAGATTCTGTCAAATGTACTCCTACGATTTCCTAACCAAGTTCTAGTGGTACCGGTACCATAAATTCTTTCAAATGTACTACAGATTTCTTACAATGTACTAGTCTTACAAGCATTATTGATCTAGTCAAATGTACTACTGATTCTCCTCAATGTTCTAGTCATACATGTACCATTGATAACTCCCAATGTACTCCTCCAGATTCCTTTCATTGTTCTAGAAATACATGTACTCTAGATCCTGTTGAATGTGCTACCAGTTTCTTGCAATTTTCTAGTAGTACATGTACCATTGATCCTGTTGGATGCTCAACTGATTCCTTGCATTGTTCTGGTAGAATAATAGATTCTGTTGAATGTTCACCTGCAGAATGTTTACAATGCTCCAGTGGTACTTGTACTGATGAGTCTCACAAATGTAATAATAGTCCGAGTGATTTCTCAAAATGTGTTAACTTAGCTCCCCTGGATAATGGCTTCCATGGTTCCTATGGTAGTATTTACCTAATAGGCACAATGTCTATCTTTATATATGTGATTGGCATCATTATTGTATGTAATTCTAACTCCTGTGACTGGGCAAGTTCCTCTTTTAACAGTAGTAACCTATTTCACTTAAGTCGAAAAGGTCTGAAGATAGTGCAGCACAACATACAGCACCTCCTTCCTAAGCTAGATGAACTGAAATTTACCATTTTCCATCCTGATAACCTTTTTGATATCATCTGCTACACTGAAACTTTTCTTACTTCTGTCACTGCTGACTCAGACCTCAACTTAGATGGTTATACCATAGATAATCTCCGTAAAGATCGGGTGGATCAAGAAGGTGGTGGCATTCTCATTTACATGTCTACATCAATATCATACTCCAGGAAGTCTGACTTGGAAATTAGTAACATCGAGTCTATGTGGCTGGAAGTTCAACGTGGTAAAGAGAAACCCTTTTTGCTCTGTACTGTATATCGCCCCCCAAAATCTCTGATTCATTGGTATGATCTCTTTGAAGCTGAATTGGCCAATGCACTCTCCACCAACATGGAAGTTATTATAGTTGGAGACCTTAACATAGATTACCTTTTACCCAATTCCTTACCGCCACGATGGAAAACTATCACAGTTACACATGACTTGAAGCAACTTATCACTGAACCCACAAGAGTCACCCCTACCTCCAAATCCTGTATAGATCATGTATATACTAACCTACCCTCCAACATTATTGAAATCAAAGTACCTCAATATGCTATAAGTGATCACTACCCAACATGTTTTATCAAAAATAATCATTGTAGAGTCCCAAAACGCAGACATGTCTACCTTTCGTATCGATGTTTTACTAAATTTAATGAGGAAGATTTCTTGAAGGACCTTGCCACAGCCCCTTTCTCATGCATTCAATCTGAATCAGATCCTGACTTAGCCTTGAAGGCTTGGTATGCCATCTTCAATTCTATCATAGATCGCCATGCTCCAAAGAAAACTAGACGAATTAAGTACTACAAGCAGCCAGAATGGTTTAGTGCTGAGATTAATGATGCTAGGAAGAAAAGAGATTATTTCCATCGACGCAAAGATAAGGACAACTACCAACTTTGGAGAAACAAAACTAAAAGTCTCATTGAACTCTCAAAATCCAATCTCATAAAATCTGCGGTAGAAAATAAGACAAAACCGAAGGAACTTTGGAAAATGATTAATAAGCTCAGCGCTAAAAACTCTGGGGTAAATTATCCTACCAAGCTAGTAACCGATGATATAGAAATAACAAACACAACAGAAATTGCCAATACTTTGAATAACCACTTTATTGACACCATTAATGGTCTTCAAGAATCCAATAACCATGATTGCGATTTGACTGAACTCCGGGCGTACACTCAGTCTAAACTATCATCTGATACCAAGTTTCAGATCAAGTTTGCCTCATGTAATGAGATCTTAAATAGCCTCAAGCAGCTCAATGTCTCAAAGTCTACTGGCATGGATGATGTAGGTCCTTACCTCCTCAGGCTATCAGCAAACTAAATCTCACCATCTTTGACTTACATCATCAAGCAATCAATAGCAACTGGTATATTTCCACAGGAATTCAAAAAAGCGAGAATAATACCAGTTCATAAAGCTGGCAGCAAAACATCTCCTGACAATTATAGGCCAATCTCCATTCTATCGACCCTATCCAAAATCTTTGAGCGGCACATCTCAAATCAATTGAACAACTTCCTTGATGGCAATAATCTTCTTCATCCGTCCCAGTCGGATTTTCGGCCTAAACATTCGTGTCAAACTACACTAACCCAAATAACAGATGAATGGCTCTATCAGCTAGATGAAGGCAATGTTACAGCTTCTGTCTATATTGATCTTAAAAAAGCTTTTGACATGGTGGACCATGATATCCTCCTCCAGAAATTATCACTCTATCACTTTGATGATTCTGCATTGTCTTGGTTCGGTTCCTATTTGGGCCACCGTCAACAGAAAGTTTCTCTTGGGAAGACTTCTTCCAGACTACGTGATATACAATTTGGTGTTCCACAAGGATCTGTCAAACTTTCACACTTGTTGTGTGTCACTGTAACTCACTGGTACAGGATATTGGGGAACTGAGCTACTCGCTTGGGGATTCGCTTGCGTAGAGGCCGGAATATTTCTTGCCAACTAGTCGGCCGTCAAGTATTAGGTCCAACCTTCACTTCCTTCCACCTCTCAAACCGGAGTTCAAGAGTACTTAAGATCTCGAATTATCTAAATCAAACAACACAACACCGTTTTCTTCTACATGACATTTTATTCTAATACCTGTAACCTTTAACCATTGAACCATTTATTTCAAATGCAAATCACTTGATTAATGAAGAATTTCTCTTAATTCCCTAACCCTAGCACTAAACTAAACCTTTACCTAATTAAATTATCGGTCCTACTCGACTCGTTAGTGCGGTCATTCATGGGTGCCCCGATATCCAATACCGGCGAATAAGGTCTTCTAAAGGGATTTGGGACGTTCAAAACTGTCCGGCTATTGTACGTTGGCCAAATACTGCTATTGTACTGTGGCCCGTTGTCTGTAACCGGGGGAACTGCGGGTCTAGAACCACAATTTTGGGGCGCCGGCATAAGTGCTGGATTCGGTGCCTTTAGATTGAATGACGTAACTTTTGTGGCGCTGCATCGCACACACACTGACAAAATATGGAGCTTTTGTAAAACAGTGTCCGGAATACAGAAAAAGGTGATTTCACATTGGAGCGTCGCGAGAAGGGAATTAACTAATTGCCCATCCATGTTCCCGGATTAAAGTCACGGATTACCATGTTGATTAATCTTAAGGATTCTACTTAATAACTTAGAATAGCATCCATAATCATACTCACAACTGGAGATCTGTTTCGTCACTCTCGACAGTGCTCCACCCAGGAATTTTGTCTATCATCAGACGGCTATAGAGTTTTACTAGCAGCCCGCTCTCTGCATTCAATAATTGAATATTACACAGAGTTAGGACTATAACGTCAGATGAAGGAGCCTGGAGACTGCCGGATTTCGACCAGTCTCTCTGTTTTATACTGCCATATTCGCCGCCCCTGCCAAATTCCAGGGCTTTCTTTCTTGTCTGTGATTGCTTAATCCTTATGATTGGCATTTGTGTCGGCTCACATTGTCAACGCCTACTGGTCTCATTGGAGGCTACAGTTTAACTCTTTTCCCAAATATTTAACTCTTTCCTGGGTGTAGTTGCCTATTCGTGACGTCACACGCTTCAATCATGGAAGTCCGCAGACTTTCCAATGTTGGTTAAGTCAGCAATTTTCTCTATCTTAATGACCTTTTTAATTATCCAGCCTGTACCTTGCTGACCTGAGAGATTAGATCTCTGTACAACAAAGCGCTCTCTGTATTATATTTTAACGATTTGTCTACCGACGCACAATTTCTTTAGAGGTTAGCTCTAGGCCCAACCGACGTTACTCTTGCATATCAAACTAATGTGTTTTCTGCGAACTAATTTAACTGCTGAATTCTCTCTCTGCATATTTCCTTATCTGATAACATCTTTAATTTATTTCACTGTGAAAGCTTGACTGATGAGAACTGATGACTCATTCTGTGGATTTGGCCCTTGCCAGCTGATACATGTATCTCTTTAACAAATCATTTCCTATGCAATACGTTACAGACAGTAATCTATCATACACATGTATATAGCAAATCGATTATTAGTACACATTTACTAACAACAAGAATACATACTTAACGAACACATTAAACCATCTTACTCAATATTGTTCCCAACTGGCAAATAGGAGCTTTACGCTCTTTGTCCATAGTGTCCATTTCTCTTCGTGGCTCGTGCCATCGAACTGCACTTAAATTAACATTGTCCTTGTTGATAAACCTTCTCCGACACTTTATTAATGTCTGCATTCAGTATCTCAACCAATTGATTGGTAATAAAATGCGAGAGCTTGACACTCCCCGCCTTCGGTCAAACGACGTCCTCGGCGTTTCAGCAGAGGGTTACTCGTTGAAGACGGAAGCAAGAACGTATCAGAAGGTCCATGTCATTGCTGGCGATTGAAATGACAGAGGTCGGCAGGAGACGAAGTCAACACCAGGAGGAATGTACGGCAACGGTTAGTTTGAAAGTCCAATGCGAAGGTGCAAGCGATGGAACCGTCGCGCCGTATCCATACGTGGGCTGTTTCACACTACCGGCGCGGGTAGAAGTATGCTTGATGTTGGGACATGGAAACGCAGGATCGGATGGCTCATCACGTGAAATGAGTACGAGGCATATATTACACAAGTGTAAGGATCCATAGTTGCATAATGGTGATCAAGTATACAGATAGGAAGACACAGATTCAAGACATATTGACGATAGACCACAACCAGGCACGTGACTCTAATGTCTACACGGGGGTTGACTACCCTGAGGTGAGATTACGATACAGAGAGGGGTGACATGTGGATATTACAATACTAAGTAGGGTGAACGAATACATGTAGGTCATAGTACTAGGGAAAACATTATAGCAAAACACAAACAGGATACTGATTGTATACAAGATATAGGTTGAATAAATTTAACTTGAATGAACCGTATGTGTGCAAGAGATATATATAGTGGAAGGAGGTCGAGCGAAACTGTCGCCCTAGGCTAGGTAAGTGTGGCTAAAGGTAAGGTACATGCGAGTAGCATGTGAATGGCATGTACGGAGAATCGTAGTTGCTTTAAGGATACGGTGTAGTAGCGAAATAATAATGTTACATTTCTGATTTGAAGTCAAGCCGCTAGGCATGGCTGACATAGATGCAAAATTATTAGGTCGGAACCATACCAGTGTTCGCTGCTGCATGTATCTCATACAGTACGAGCTGTATAGGAGGGCAACCAGCCATAGGTGTTGTGAATAATGTTTAATGGCTTGATGTAGCGTTATATCTGAAATAGGATGAGATCTCAGGTGCGTCTGTCGAATTTAAAAGGCGCTGACCCGAGTTAATATGGAATGCGCTAGCTTGTGAATGTGAAGGCAGAAAATACCTTACAGGATATGATAGGCTGTGTTTCCCACTGGAGTATTTATACTTCGAATCCTTTAGATTCGCTGAATACACGATTGTGGATTAAGAAACGAAATAGCGCATCACCATTGTCCCATGGTGCATGGCTGTAGGAAATTTACCAAGATCTCAAAAGGAGACGAAAGAATGAAGTTAGAGGAGTTACAGGAGCATCTGGAAATTCAATTAGAAACAGGCCGTCAGGAAACTATTATGTGTCCATCCATGGATTATTTCCCAGACGTGGACGAAACAAGTTCATTACACGTAGAGAAATATCATATCTAGCCTCAATATTCTACTTTTGAACTGGCTTACACATCGACTGGCAGCAGGAATGCTCCAAGAGAAAGGGGAACAAGATGAGGCCCCAAATGTTGATGCATAGGATCGAAGGTTTGTCCAATTGGAACATTCATGTTGCCTACCCAACAAATTGGTGGTATGGCCTGTCGATGTACCATTGAGGTGATGCCCTCAGTCATGTTCATATGCCGAGGTGATGGACGACGATAATCAGGCGCCGTGAGTATTTGTACTACCAATGACCAAAGTTTGATATTAAAGTTCCATGATTGAGTATTCAGTGAATTCTTGTGGCATTTATTATATAATATGCAAGGAATTATTAGATATGTACTAGCACGTACGAAACGCGTCAAACTCAGGATGAAAACAACAGTGTATGTCCATGAATGGTCCTATAAATGCGAACTCGCCTTCATTCCTGTTTAAACCAATCCAGGAAATCGACACTGATTGAACGAAGGTAATATAGCTTATAGGTGCTGTGGACTGGATATATATGTAGAATACATAGCATACAAAATCATTATAGATGAACCTTCGAAATCGACATATTATGAGCTATTATTGAATACAATACCTACATGACCCAAGTTACATACTAATAGGGGAATACGACACTATACATTACAGATAAGTGATTTGCATTAAAAGTCCAAATGGCTAGGAATTTGACAATAACCAATGTGTCTGAATGTTAACATACATTCATCGAGCGTCGTTGAAACTTCGAGGTTCCAGCAAATATACATGTCGAATTAATCACTCATAACGCTCTGATGAACACCGCGTATACATACATTGAAAACATAGCTGTGATGACAGCCTCGGGTTTGACCCATATATCACGCACGTTGACGATTACAAACTTTCCTTCAACGTGGGCGCTATGTGAGAATACCTCGGTCTAGAAAAAGAACAAATTACAGACATTGACCCTTAGCACCAAAATCAAAGTGTGCGATTAAGAGCAAATGACAGCAAACCACGGTCATTCCGGAAAGAATGATGATAAATGATACATAGATACGTACATACTATAGAAATATTTTTGAGTTAATTTCTTTTGAATAATTTTTTTTGTTTGGATGCAGTTCCAGGGCTTTCCACGCCTTTCAGTTATACTATAGTACGATACAGAATAAAGAAGGGGGGACAAGAAACCTTGATGTTACATTAAAACATGTAACCCATGGCTCCTTGAATTATAGGCATCCGGTTCGTAAGGCGTGTCTAAATACCATTCATATCTGGGACTGATATGCCGTGACGCATCTCCATCGCGAAAGACATCGATAGCCACCAAGCGACAAGTGTTTGTGAAGGTACTCCTTTATGTGACTGTATGACCGAGGGAACTCCTAGACCGTCCACGCAGCCAGAGACCTAATGCAACGAGATCAAACACATGACTACCGAAGCTGAGAATTCAACCGGCGCCTACGCGCAGAGATTGATTCTAAAGCAGATGTTGTTGATTCAATGGGAGCCTGAACTTGAGGGAATACTGCTTCCGGGGAGATCCATCTCTCTCGGCGCCGAGTCGTTCGTAAAACGATACTGTGAAGACGTTCTTTTCGAAGATTTAAATTTTGATTTACGTCATACCGCGTTTGACAAATATTACAGAGGGAAGATTCGTTAACCATCTGCGTAAAACATGACGAGTGAACCAGACAGAAGCAACATTTCGTAAATTGGCAGATGGCTTGCGGGCCTTGGAAAATGGTTCCGAAAGGAATTTCTTCCGTACAAATTTTGCAATTATGGCCTTGTTTCTGAAACGACCAGAAGTGTTTGTTCCTGCGGTTGAAACTTCGGATATACTGATATAACCGGCGTCCTCTGAAAGCTGGGTCTCCCGGATCACGAGAAGTAATTAACCTCACAAGTTCATCCTCAGTGAGCAAATACTTGCTGGCGACAAACCGGAGGCTGGTCTGAATCCATTGGTGTGTGGGAGACCAGTGATTTAACATGAATACTAGTATCTCGTGATAGTGTCGTGAATGAGACAAATATCGTAAAACAAATGCATACAGTTTGGGGCTCATAAAATATTCTGCTATACTTGCGCACACCGTAGGATCGGCCTGTATCAGGATCTCATGGGCTAGGGCTTCATGGCCCGCCATGAACATTATGGCAGCACGGTAAAGCTCTTCAGTTTGTGGGTGTTGCGGGAGTAGGGCTGATATCGATTCAAAACTAGGGACTCTCATTATTGCGGGTCGGGGTACATGGGCGTAAAAACGTATCATAGCTCGGAAATACTCAGAGCTAGCACAGAGTTCACCCAATTCAGTGGGGGTCGGTGCAAGGTTCATGCTGGTAGTGTATGCGGAGGGTTGTACCTGATCCGCTTGTACCCCTGAAAAGAAAAACAGACCATTTTAACATTTGACTGAGGATGGACTAACGAGCCAGTGCCTTACAGCGATATGTTTGAAATGGACATTAAATTATTCATGTATACATTGGACGATAATAGGCTTGCAACGGGGCTTCACAGGCGGGACACGGGTCGGGGTATCGCGACAATATGCGACTGCTTTCTATGGTGGCTTTGAGACAGGCAAAATGTGATATAGCCGTGCAACACGGGTGTAAAGTTCCTTCTCTAGCGAGACCTCGGATAGGCGATCGGTAAGGGATAACATTTTGACAAAACAGGCAGGTTACATCACCTGTGTACTGATCCCAAATCGCCTCGAACTGCATATAGAACATATCGAGATATAGCGACCACGGTTGCATTGGGCCATCCCCGACTTGTATCTGTCGAGTATTCCACAGAATTTGGGCATTTGGCATGTCTAAGTATTCTTGGAACCAAATCCGTAGGAATAAACCGATCCGGGCGTAGACAGTTTGATTTGACATGCTGGCTTCATACAACTGGGCAAATGTTTCTATTCGCACATAGTGCGCTTTAATATATTCCCATAAAGGCAAATGGTCCATATATATGCAGATATCAATTACGTGGGTGGGATTATAGTTTGTTGGAAAGGTGGGATGTTGTGGGTGGTATACATAGTTAACCATGGCCGTTAGGATGGACCAAAATTTGGCTACATAGTTTTTCAGATTTGTATAGCGCATTCGTCTTTCCATAGGCGAGGATGAAGCAATAGTTGACGCCGACGGAACCACCGTATATTCGAGACCGCCCCTAATCGTCCAGGCACATCGCCCAAGTATGTGGTGGTCTCCATACTCCTCTAAATTAAGCTGCAGACGTTCGTATTGCTGCCGCGAAAGGGGAAGTGACCATTTTACGGGTTCCAACTGAGACCTCGCCGCTGGTAGGGTAATGGGTGGTATGGGAGCAGTGGCCATTGCGTAGGACACTTACTCTAATAAATTTTCCGATAACGTTGCTGACAGTGGTGTCCCTGATGGATTGCCTGTGGCTGTAAGAAATAAAACAAAAACTGAACTGAAATGGAGGTTTCAGTTTGTATTCAAATTAGCGTTAGTCGTGTTAGTGTAGTCAAACTTCATTGAGTTGCTATGCATATTACGCGTGAAGGTTAGGTCAAATCGCACTATACGTAATCTACTCCTGCATGCGTCGACGGACGTGGGGATGGAAGGGACTGGCTGGGAATATCTGTCCTGTCAATCTCGCACCGGGAATACAATCCACTGGCCCCGAACAAGAGGTTTAATCGGCAATCCTGAGCTCTGATAATTTTCTGCACTCGTGCACGCATCCCGTATGGTACGCTAATAATTGAGGGCAAAGTATAAGTGTGAGACGAGTGAGAGACCCGAAATTTGGTGTCGTGCCAATTCACACTTAAATGCACCGTCCAGCAAGTGGTTATGTAATCCAAAATGGCAATCTCAGGCGTAAAAGCACATAAACTTGGGGGTGGACCGTGAAGATCGATAACCTTCAGAACGGCATATCCGGTGGTACTGGTCAATTCCAAAATGACTTCCGTAATGATAGGCGAATAATTTCTGGTGAAAAACCTCATCGGACTGTACCAGTAGGAACTTTTCTTACATAGTTTGTAAATGAATTGCCCAATTTTGAAAGCGATCAAAATGCCAAAGATTAGTAATAGACTAATCCATAATACTTCAGGCAAAATCAGAGTGGCCACGTCTTTTGCGGTCGACGGCGTGTCTGTGGAGATTGGGGGCCGTATAAGATCTGCCTTAACATAGGTCGCTGACATGGAAGTTAACAATAGCTGTGCGGCTATGTTATGCTTACAGGCTAATATGATCAGTCCAATCGCCAAGATCAATGTAGCTCCCAATGCTATTACTCCAGCATATTGTCGAGCGTACATGGAAGAATCTCCTACCCAAAGTATGGGGACGAGAGCGTTTCGATCGGCAGACGTAAGATAGGGAGTTCGCCCGCCTTTAATCGAGGCTACCAATTTATCTACGTCTGCTGTGAGTCCAATATCCGTTATCACAATGTCCGTCTGATTGCCACGCCGAACCTGTACTGGCGGTATTTCAAATACGCGTAAAGCTTTATCGAGAGTATCGGCTCCCTTAAAGCTAATTAGCTGCTCGTGATCATACCACTGATAGAGGTACAACAAATTGATTACGTGTTCATGTTTGATTCCCGAGTGGTTGAAATGTAAACAGTGGGTAACACGTGATGGAAGATAATAGTGTCTTGTTTCCATTGCACACCCACATTCCAGCGTAATTAGACCGAATTGAGTACCTGGGGCGCTGTATGTGGCTTTCCCATTGCAGGTCACAGTCCAATAATCTTCCTTAGTCGTCACCGAAAAATACCTTGCGTGCCCTAGCGGAACTAATTGGGCCCTGTAACGATCTGCTGGTTGATAGACCATATGGCATAATTCATGGGCCGTTTGTGGCAGGTCAAAGAACAAGGCTGCCGTACAAGTCAACGTGTTTTTGTTATTGATG
>JAVTVY010004466.1:0-37422 GCA_036873755.1 Hanleya hanleyi
GCCAACTCCTTTACTTGAAAACACACAGTGAACGTAAAATTAAACGAGGAAGTGACGCAGAGGTGAGTGTAAGCACCTTGTAGGCCTAAGCAACGCGACTATGTAATGCTATTAATAGACACCATGATTAACCCAGGAAGGGGCGCGGACGTCGGTGTAGACACCTTGTAGGCCTGAGCAACACGTATATGTAATGCTATTAATAGACACCATGATTTAACTAGTGTGAATTTGGCGCAAAAAAAAAATGAAGTGACGACACACAGTCAATACAAGCGATTCTTTTGAGGGCCAACTCCTGCCATGTTATCTCAATACGCGCAATCATTTAACCCTTGACACATTTGGTGCAAAATCTTAGGATTGTAAAATTAACACTTGTAAGAAACGCGGACGTCGGTGTAGACATCACGCGCTGTGTACCTGGACTGTAATACTATTAATAGACACCCTCATTTGACTAGTGTGAATTTGGCGCAAAAAAAAATGAAAGGGATTCTGACCACACAGTCAATACAAGCGATTCTTTTCAGGGCCAACTCCTGCCATGTTATTTCAATACGTACAATCATTTAACCCGTGACAAATTTGGTGCAAAATCTCAGGATTGTAAAGTAAACGCTTGTAAGAAACGCGGACGTCGGTGTAGACATCACGCGCTGTGTACCTCGACTCTAATGCTATTCATAGACACCCTGATTTAACGTGTGTGAATTTCGTGCCAAATGAAGAGATTCTGGTGTAACCTAGGAAGAGTGGGGAGTTCAGACTATAGACCAATGAGCAGACCCGAATAAGAGCCAATGAAATGTCATTAAAAGAACCAATCCGCTATCCATAAAAAAGAACCAATGAAACCCGTATGACGTGATTGAAAACAGCCAATGAAAAAACGGCTGTATTTGGGTATAAAGGCAGCGGGAGCGCAGATAGCGTCACTCCAAATACCTTTTTACTATTCTAGTAAACGTATAGAGAACAACCACAACAAGATGTCTGCGAAGATGATGGTGTTGACCCGCAGGGCGGCCAAAGCCAGACGTGAAGAAGAGAAAAAAACTTTTGCCAGAGGCACAAAGAGGTTGTGGTTAGAGACGTTGAAACACTGGACCCGGCAGAATAGGACACCGGCGTCGTGGGCACAGCTTCATTTCCTGGTTACTGAAGCGCCAACAGATTTGACGGGAGAGGAGTGGTTGGCCTGCCTGCGAACCGTGTTGGCCGAAAGAGACCAAGAAGAGCGGGAAAGAGACCAAGAAGAGCGGGAAAGAGACCAAGAAGAGCGGGAAAGAGACCAAGAAGAGCGGGAAACACCACAAGCCACATTTCTGGCCCACTTGGGGCTAACACAACGGGTTTCTGCCAGCCAGTATACCATATCCCCATGGCCGAAAGTTTTACTGACCAAATTGGAGTAGGTGACTCCACCAAACGGCCCTTTTCAGGGCCAACCAAAACCAACGGCCCTTTTCAGGGCCAACCATTCCTTCGAAAGAGGAACTTCTAACTGGGCACATTCAATTGAAATCAGGTCCTACACAATCTCCTGTCTATATTCTATAGTATTACGCAACACAAAAAAAAAAACAACCCCTCAAAACGACCCTTTTGAGGGCCAACCAAACCAACGACCCTTTTCAGGGCCAACCATTCCTTCGAAAGAGGAACTTGTAACTGGGTACATTCAATTGAAATCAGGTCCTACACAATCTCCTCTCCTGCTGTATATTCTATAGTATTACGCAACACAATAATGCTATTAATAGACACCATCATTTAATGAGCGGCTTTGGCTAGTACGAATTTCGTGCCAAATGAAAGGATTCTGGCGACACACACCCATACAGTACACGCGACTCTTTTCAGGGCCAACTTACACATGTTATCTCAATACATACAATCATTTAACCCTTGACAAAATTTGGTGCAAAATCTCAGGATTGTAAAATTAACACTTGTAAGAAACGCGGACGTCGGTGTAGACACCTTGTAGACCTCAGCAACGCGACTATGTAATGCTATTAATAGACGGAATGATTTAACCAGCAGTATTGTGTAGTGCCAATTTCGTACCAAATGAAGGGATTCTGGCGACACACAGTGAATACACGCAATTCTTTTCAGGGCCAACTCCACAATGTTATTTGAATACGTGCAATGATTTAACCAGCGGGGTGTTTGGTGCAAAATGTCAGGATTGTAAAATTAACACTTGTAAGAAACGCGGACGTCGGTGTAGACACCAATCAGCGACGTGTATATGTAATGCTATTCATAGACACCATCATTTAACTAGTGTGAATTTCGCGCCAAATTGTGCGGACGTCGGTGTAGACACCTTGTAGGCAACGCGTAATGCTATTAATAGAGACCATCATTTAACGTTTGCTAGTGCGAATTTCGTGCCAAATGAAGGGATTCTGGTGTGACCCAGAATGCATCACTCGCATCCATACAGTACATACGACTGTTTTCAGGGCCAACCCCTAATGTTATAAAAGTAGGTGATTTTTTTAGTGGATTGAATGTATTCATTGCATTACCTTGCCATTTTAAGGCTGTCAGGCACATACCTGACGTATTTTTATCCAGGAAAATCCATTTATTTCCAGTGTACCGTGTTTTCCACACTACCCTAACTTAACATTACGGCGCTAAAAATGGATAAAATCATTAAAAAAAGTGGCTTAATCGACCACTAGTGTTCTCAATTTTTAAAGACTACACCCGGAGTTGCTCCAGTTCAACTTGAAATAAATTTTATACCTCACCTGGCATTTATTGCAAAATGACACCGGTTTAAAATTGTAAAACAAACACAAATTTCTTGCAGCTTGAGTTCACCACCCAAGGTTTGATGCACGATTTCGCTGACGTCCGCGCGCTCTACGGTTACACTATAAATAGCGGAGTGTATGTTGCACATTCACAACAATTACATGATGATGAGTATTGACAGGATGGATATAGATGCAGCGTTTGAACAGTTTATGACACATTGTGATAAACTACAACACCCACCGACAGAGAACCGTTGGGTAGATTTGGATGCTGTAATTTTACAGACTGCCGTACAACAACCTATGAAACAGAGCGCCGTACAACACCCACCGATGATACAGGGCACATGGATGGATAATATAAATGGCGTACAACAGCCCATGATACAGAGTACCGTACAACACCCACCGATGATAGAGGGAACATGGATGGATAATATAACGTTACAGCCCCTGTTTACAGATGAACAACAACAACAACACCAACCACCACCGGTACTACAGGCTGCCAGGCAACACCAACCACCACCACCGGTACTAACAACGCAACGCCAAAACACAGAGTTTTACCAACACATGTCAGTGGTGTTCAAGGAAGAAGACTACCAACCTCAAGTACCCCTGGATCGTCAGTTGGCATTGCCAGAAAAAAAGAAAACAGTGGTGTTCAAGCAAGAAGAAGACCCCCAACCTCAAGTACCCCTGGGTCGTGAGTTGGCATTGCCAGAAAAAAAGAAAACAGGACCAAAAGAAGAGAAAAAGAACAAGAGAAAAAGGAGTAAAGCAGAAAATGAACATATCGAAGGCATGCTACACTACGCTGCTGCGATGAATAGAAGGTTAGCACTGCCCGTAGTATGGGCACCAGTACGTTTTTTACGCTGTGTCCAATGTTCAGCACGTTTTGCCAAGTACGCCATATTCCCCTGCGGACATCAAGCCCTGTGCCTGCCTTGTATTGACGGGGACACGCGCCAAACACCGTCTACGCCCGCTGATGCACCCGTAGAGTGTGAATTCGTCAAGACGGATTGCCCCGTGTGTATACACAGACGGCTACACGCTACCCCAACGATGTAAGGCCTTACATCTTTTCCAACGGCCCTTTTCAGGGCCAACCATTCCTTCGAAAGAGGAACTTCTAACTGGTTGCACAAAAATTAACACCAACTCCTGCACCTGCACACACACCTAGCTAAGTTTAAAAAATTACCTGCAAAAAAAACAAATTACCTGCTTTTATACGTTCTTTTATAATTACCTGCTTTTATACGTTCTTTTGACGGGTCAGGTAGAATGGTCAGGCAAAGTAAATGAGAAACATACACCAATACACTAAAAATTACCTGTTTTTATACGTTTTTTTTCACCGCCCTATGGGTATGCCGATTACAACATGCCCGAACACGCCCGAACATGCCCGAACCACGCCACCATCTTGCTTTACAACATGGCCGACACCCGCCATCTTGCTTTACAACATGGCCAACCCTTCCCGAACATACCCGAACAGGCCCGAACATGTCCGAACCACGACGCCATCTTGCTTTACAACATGGCCGACACCCGCCATCTTGCTTTACAACATGGACGCCAAAGTGCACCGAATGACCCGTGACCACCATCTTGATTTACAACATGGACGCAGTTGTGATGTCATTCTGAGGTGAACCGGAAGTGACGTCATCTGCGCAGAAACACCTGCGCACTCGTCAATGTGCGAGTCAATATACGCTTATACTACTACTAGCGATAAGAATTTGATATTTTTGGAACATCATGGTGTCTTGCCGGCATCATTGAAAACTGTCGACCGCTTCTCTCTTGCAGGAAACTAGCCTATGTTTATGTATACTGTGATTGTCTTTTTGAATTTGGTGCTAATGCTTGGAATAGGTCTTTGGATTATGGACGCGGATATTCTTTAATGGACGACGGCTGAATTATGAATGACGGACCAGACGCTTGTAATGGTATAAGAGACGCATTCTCATGTTGAGAGTGGTCTTCAGTACTTTGTCAGTGTATGATCCTCCATCGCAATATGAGGCCGACGGTCAAGGAAAGAAGGGCATGTATATGTCGAATATAATGTACTTATTGGCGAAACTATTTCCACTCAGCCGTCCGTGATAACATTTGATCATTGTGTCCAGATACATACTGCCAATGTGTGACTGGTAACCTGACTGGTGATGTCATTTATCTGGTAAATCACCATCCAGAAAGGACGAACTCCCCAACAATAGTGCAATATAGCGAGATTTAGAGGCTAGAAGTATCAGAAAGAAGGATGAGCCGTTATTCCGTCAATATTCACCTAAGAATATCGGGTGATATATCCAATACTTTGTGGACAAGCCTCGAACCGCAACATCAATTTTGTCTGAAGTTGTCAGTTGCGGAATATGTCTACAATAAAAATGCCAATGAATTTTAAAAGTTATAAACGGTCACTAGCGAGATAAGTTAATTGCGATCCATAAATGATACGGCCATAATAAAAATTCCAATACATCTTAAAAAGTAGAAGCGTTCATCAGGTTTCAGTGATGCCAGGAAGAAAAATTATTTCATCAACAGAGTACGTTATATATATTCCATTAAACAATGTTTCAATTGGTACGGTACTTCAGTTTAATACTATTAATAAAAAATAAGAAAATTAAACATTAAAATTCTATATACGGGTTCGTCTATCTCAGTCATTCAATTTACAAAGTGCATCTGAAGTTTAATAGTACCGGTAGTAGTTCTTTGCAGAATTGATCGCTGGTTGTTTCCTTTGTCTTTGTTCCCTTCTCCTACACACAGAGACGTTTACTATAACAATGTAGAATTGTGAGTAGACAAGAATATGATAAGTATTTTTTCCCTTGAGAAATTGACGGTGACAATCATTTCGAATGTGAAAACTGTTTGCGCCGACATTGTGTTACTTCGTAGGCCACGGTATACTTGTCGCGAGCCCTAAACCAAGAATTATTCTCATTTTGCCAAACACGCAGCTCCTACTTGTTTTAGGAGAATACCCCTTGATATAACTATACCCCTTGATATAACTTCAATACCCCTTGATATAACTTCAATACCCCTTGATATAACTTCAAGGCCGCGGGGGCTGTCGGATATGTGTTCTTTGAGGCTTGCACAAAGGGTTTCGGAGATTTCGCAATATGCTTGTTGTCAGAAGAAGTCTCGCTAACAATTTAACAACGCAACAGATACTACTGAAAAGGGGATACAAGTACAGCCGACATGTAAAAAAATCCAAATATTATTCAACATCGTCGCCGTCGAGGTGTTGTGTCGGTCCAATAAAGACATCTCCGACAGACTGTTGCTGGTTCCAGAGTGTTGATGTTGTTGAGGTCAGGTTTTGACGTCCAAAGTTCGGTATACGCTTAAAACTAAAGTGTTGAAACTTATTCGTAAAGTGTTGAAATAACCCTTTAAGTGTGTCCACAGGGACAACACTTAAAGAGCAGTCCCTGTGGACACACTTAAAGGGTTATTTCAACACTTTACGAGTAAGTTTCAACACTTTAGTTTTAAGCGTGTATGCGGGCTTCAGCTCAACGTTTTGTGCGATATATGTGTCGAGTCAACCGTATAGCCGATTCACAGTTGCCAATTGATGTGGTAGATTCATTGTGTAGATTCCAATAGAGCTCTCTGAATAATTTAATCTTACATCTCAATAAAATGCCAGTCCGGCACGTTTCAAGAATGCATTCATGAGGGAATTATTTTATGTACGGGCAACGATTCATGTGAACTAGATAGTGTGAAAATTTTAAGCATCTGTGTGTCAGAGCTGCATGATGCTTGATTTCCATCAAATACGATCATCTGAGATCCTTAGATTTCAAGTCCGTGGAACACTCGTGGGGTGGTGAATAGTTAAATTTCAGAACACGGAAGCTATCAGTCCACTTAAAATCTGCTATAATGACACCAAAGATTATTTTCATCACATTCCCATGTCAACTCGCACAATGCCCTAACAGCCCCTAGCTCGAGTGTGCAAGTAACTATATGTAGTCGATGAGCGATTGACATTGAAGATTCCAATCCGTCTTTGCTTCTGTGAATCAAATTCTAAAACATTGGAAGATGTATTTTGGGCTCAAATATGCCAGTCTTAACCATATAGCTAAAACTGTATTTCCTAACAAGATCCCCTGCAAATGTGACCGTCTTAAGTGGTTTTAGACCAATAAAAATTCACCCAATCAGTAGTTGTCTTTTGGGACATTGCTCCAATCAGTTGCTTAGTTTCAATCATTGTAAAATTTATTCTGGGTCCGGGCTTTTTTGTTGAGAATATGTCCATACATGCTTCGCTGCCTCGTATGGATATACCAATTTACATATTGGGACATCTTGGTTTCACTATAACAAATCCTTTGACTTTAATAAAATTGAACTTTTGACACGTTTTCAACTCGGTATCCGATCCTGACCATGATCGACATCAATCCCTGTCTTTAAATATTGGAACTAGTGGATGTGTACTCGAGGGTGATCTTCCAAAACACCATTTCCACAACATTTTTCGAGTGGGACGTAAACACCCGGCACAATTCAGCTAAAATATATTACTCTACCAGTCATCCACTTTAACAGCAACTTTTTCCCCCATTCTCTATCACTGTTTCCAGTTTCTGTTAGTTTAAAACCATAGCGCTTACTACTTCTACTTCCTTGAACTACATGTACCCAGTGTTATCAATGCATAGACTGCTTAGAACGTTCAACAAAACTACACAAAGTCTATATGAATATATTAGACATAGCAATCATGTTATTGAACTTCTACTATTGCATGTTAATTTTGTCTATGTGTGAACCTTCATCGCAACATGCATTCTCATGACATCAGGTTGTTTACTTTCTACTGTCAGATACACCGACGGTTTAGGAAGTTACAAACTCTGACAATTGGGAGAATGGTCAATATGAGGCCGACGTTCAAGGAAAGAAATATATATCGAATATTTTACTGGGAACTAGGATTGAGATTGCGCTATTTACGCTCAACCGTCCTTGATAACATTTGATCACTTGATTCTTGACATAAAGGCGTCTAGCCATCGATCGTATCCAGATACATACAACCACGCTGTGACTACTGTCAGGGTTCCCAGTGATTTTTTCAGAATTAACCTGACCGATGATGACATTTGTCCTGTAAATCGCCGTATGGTGAAAGGGATGAATCCCTCAACAATGGTGAACTGTACAGCGACATTTATATAGATATAGAGGCTGGAAGTATCAGAAAGAATGAACAGTCATTATTCCGTCAATATCCACAAAAAGAGTTTTCAGGTGGTATTTATGCTCTATAGATCCAATTCTCTGTGGACAAGTCTCGCACCACAAGGTCAGCAGAAGAATATTTCTGTAAATACCAATGCATTTTTCAAGATAGAAGCAGTCACTAGCGTTCAGTGATGCCAACAAGACAAAAAGTTATTTGCTATAACAAAACCAGCAACAATATAATAAACATTTCAATAAATCTTTGAAAAGGAGACGCGGTCATCAGTTTTCAGTGATGCCAGCAAGACAAATTATTTCCGGCAACAAAACCTGAATCAATTACGTTCATAACAATGCCGATGTTGGCAAAACTACGGGGTATTTCTGATGACCAAATTTAAAGAATAGTTCCCGAAGTTACCTCCGGGCATGCTCATGAAAACATCACCAATATTTCAATCCCCCGATATTTCTCTCTCTCTCTCTCTGTGACTGGTCATTGGCACTGAAGATTCCAATGTGTCTTTGTCCCCGTGAAAGAAATTTCAGAAAAGGGGAAAACATAGTTCGTGTCAAATATGTGAGTATTGTCCATAGCCAGAACTGTATAACCTCACAAGATCTGGAAAATTCAAGACACTTGTCACTGTGTGGCAGTATCGATCGAATTTTAGCTCAATTAAAATTCACCCAATCAGTTGTTGGATGTTAGGATAATGCTTCAACCACTTGGTTAGTTTCATATCTATGATGTTGTCAGGCTTGTTCTACACCAAAGAAAATGAAATCCATAAGGATAGTGAAGACGCAATCTCAGTAAACTCAGTTATATATCACGGAAACTTCGGAGACTGTGCCTTTTGGTATCTGACGTCACTGTGGCGTCATCAAGGCAGCTATTCGGATATTTTTTTTCACATCTTCTATAGAACTTGTACACACGTACATGTATATATATTGTGCAATCTTTTAACCCTCTCGCTCCGAGGACAAGGAAAATAATAATAGGAAAGAGAGATTCGAATAGTCCCCCTCCCGCTACCATCCATATCCATAAGGATCTATTCGGTCATTCAATATTCAGCCGTCGTCCATTGAAGAATTTCAGCGTTCATAATCCAAATTACAACACATATAAGGGAAGTGGGAAGAGGTGCCGACATACTGACTGCGTCACATGACTTCACAGAATAGTCTTCTGATTAACCTATTCTAAAGCACATACCAAGAATCTAGCGATTCGTGATATGTGTTGTACCTCAGGTACGCTTTTATTGTACCTGTTCATGTGGCAACTTGGATGATATGACCACACGGCCCCTAGCACCGGCATAAGCGGTATTAGATACAAATCTAGAGAGCTATGATGGAAATGCTCTGACAACTCGTATACTGGTAATTGGTGAACTGTTTCGCTGTGACAACTCGTACATTGAAGATTGGTGACCTAATTCGTAGAACAACATTAGCACCAAATTAGAAAAAAGACAACCATCTATATAACAATAGACTAGTTTCCTAAGAGAGAGAAGCGGTCAATAGTTTTAATTGATGCTGGCATCAGGAAGTTCGAACTTCCAAAGATATCAAATCCATATCGTTAATCAGTATTCTTAATCCATATATGATTTTCGTTGTAAATATAGAGAATGATGTACCTCATTCACGCCTTGATTGTGGATTCGCGTGTGAACATCATGAAGATCTTGAAATGCATGGCTTCATACGGCCCTTAGCCCCGGGATAAGCGTAATTAAACATAAGTTACGAAACGTAAAGCTATAGATCTGGCACTTTACACTCGTATTTTGCTATCAGCATACGACATGTGTGTACCGCCAAATTTGATGAACTTTGAGTGGAGGCGCTTGGTGGTATAGCCCTGTTTGATAAGTTTGATAATGTTTTGTTACGTTGATTAAATTCGTCACACTTTACACAGGATCTAGCAAATTCTACTGGGCGAGATATGTATACATCATATGCAGGTCTCACTGGAATACTACTTTCCAGAAATGGATAGTTTTCGATGCCGAAATTGTAATCTGCCAATGAAGGTGATAAAAACTGGATGTTGTAAAGTACATTCGCTTGGGAATTATGCGAGAACGCTGCATTGCGGCTGTGTTCTAATTGTCATTTCACGCATGAAAAGGTATGATATTCCACGAAGCAACAGGATCAAGCAAAGCAATACTATACAATACTTCGATTCGTCTGCACGCTTAGAAACAATTTCGAAATCCATTCAGTTAAAAAAGATGACAAATAATACGAATTGATAGAATTGATGAACTTCGTGCTGGCGTCACTGGGAGCTATCGGACAGCACCATGGTCGTGCAGGATCGGAATATCTCCAGAAAAGACGAATGTTTATGAGCCAAGCACTCCAAAGAATCCAGAAGTCGAGTGGATACTCTCCAACACTCAGTTGAAAAGTCCACTTTGTAACGTCTTCACAAAGCTGAACAGCTATAAGTTATTATGTTCTAGATGTGAGAAAGAACGTAGATTGTTTATATTCCATGCAACCTGTATTCTTTATCGCCTGGTTATAGACACGGCCATGTATACTGTCAGTTATACCGAAGATGTATACACAAGCCCGGATCTCTCCATCGCCACATCATCCGGGTTTCGCAGGCATCTTCGATAGGTATTTCGGCTTCCTTCCTCTCGTATTATAATTCCTTCGTGTATATATCCGCAACGCCTGCCACTGGAGAGGAAATGCTCGTAGCATGTATTTGTCTATAGAATCATTGATTGAGTCTCTGCTCCCAGTCGATAGGATTCCGAAATCGGCAGCGGATCGTATAGTACCATGTAACCGTTCTCTGATAGATATACCACACATCAGTACAGTTACAGTACAGATGATATATCGAACAGGTGTGTGACAGTTTAATCCTGTTCGGATATTTCTGTAACGAATCATCCAGGCACTATTTCCAGATATTTAATTTCAATGTATTTGCGAGGGGTTTTTTTAATAGTAGAGCGCTCTGGTAACTGCTGTTGCTCGTTGATGTGGATTCATTGGTAGTCAGAACTGTCACCATATCCAGCTGTCCTCGGACTGCTTTACTTGTACCTGTATACCTTAATTTGTGTTCCTGAGGAGTATTCGTCAATACGATTGTTATTTCAAGGTAAGTCATTTCTCTATTATGTATTGCAATGTTCAACTTTGTATATCGGCCAAAGTATCACACGTGACTCTACCATCCTCTCTATCCTTGCACATCAGGTTACCAAATGTAAAAATGCTTTATGTGTGTTATTTGAAAAAGAGGATGATACGTGGTGACCGGGAAACGAGGTCAGATAATCGTATCGTCTGCACAGTCTAGCTGCTGTACGCAGTCCTTTTGTGTATGTGGACAGGCCCATTTCTGGTTAACATCACTTGAGAACTAACGTACACTTTGGGAAGCAGAATTATTTGCGAATTAAGCCCATGTCAATAAATGAGCAAATCTATCTGACTTGCATTATTAGTCAGCCAGCATGGTTAACCCCACACTGCCAAAAATAGGGTACTTGAATAAGTTTTTTTACCTCAATTCTAGATAAATTACCTTAAAACAAGAAATGTTTTCTTAGTTTGTCCCATTTTGCCAGATTTATCTTATTTTAAGAAAAATTATCTTAAATAGGATTTAATTTTACTAGATATATCTTGTTATAAGAAAAATTATCTTAAATAAGATTTATTTTTACCAGATGTATGGTGTGATAAGAAAAGTTATCTTAGCTAAGATGTCTTTTCTGTGATTTGTCTCCTCAAAATGTAAGATCGTGAATCGAGTGGAAACGGATCGCTACACTAATAGTATGAACATGTGGTTTCCTGAAAGAAATTGTTCATTGTCAATTTGTAAGAGTTACTGTTACAACTTGCCTGAGATATACGTGAAATTATATCTTCTACTTGAGTGAGGAACATATTTTTGTAATTTAGTATTTTTATCTGCAAATCCACCTTCACGTGCGGTTATGGTTTTCATATGGGTTCATGTATTTGCCGCCATTCTCAACTGAAATCTTCTGTGCTTCCACAATTCTCGCGAATTATGTTGGTATCCAGGAACATTATTGAGAAAACTCAACTGAGCCTCTCAGTGGATCGTTCTACAGATGAATGAGAGTAGTATGTTGCTCAATGTGTTCAATGAACTGAGCGAAAACGTCGAAAATGAGATTTGCTTTCTTTGGGAGTGGATTTACAGATATAACAACAACAACAACAACAAATTGGGAAACATAACTAGATCCTAGGGGCTTCATGAAAAGTGCGAGTGCACATGAAAGTGCATGGTGAAAGTGCGGATCTCCAGGTCTGTTTCGTCGTTTTTGTCTACCTGAACACAGGCAATTAGAAAGTAAGTTTAAGACTGTTACATTGGTTTCAAAGCAAACGCGAAAAAATATATGTATAAAAAGCAAAGATACAAGCTCGACCTCCCATGTGCACAGCAATGTAGAAATGTATTTCCAAGAAAAGCTTTCCCATGTCGAAGAGATATAAGAAAGCAAAACATTTTTATATACATTAGCTAATCAAATCATTTAATATTTACAATATAATGGGGAAAAAAATTGAAAATGTGTTCTCCAGAAGTATTTTGGGGTTGAATAAGCTTATTCATTATATATGTCAGATAGGCATTCAAACCAAAGTCATTGCATCAAACCAGTGACTGCAGTCTATTCAGGAAACCTGTCTTTGTAATTTAAGTTGGTGGCAGGTTGCCTCTGGCAATTTTGGCTGGCAGAAACTTTTCAGGCTTTGAGTATTTGCATAAAACATCAGATCAGGATTCTACATGGTTTGTAGTGTATTGATTCCTCCAGTGTTTCCTAGTTCTTTCCTTCTGCTTTGGAAGAATATTCGTATATGAACTTGGGTGTATGCTTTAGCTTGCAAGACCTTGTCTGCGACTAAACATTGGGACTTTCTCCAGCACAAGCACCTGATGAGCACAAAGGCTGGGCAATTCTATTTGAACAGTTTAGGTGTTTTTACCATCAAGAGTGCAATATTTATAATGTCTATGGAGAATTGAAGATGACAGATTTTCTAAATTTGAGAAGTATACATCATATCTTTGGTGTTTGGCTATTTTGCATATTTTTAATTATATCAGTCGCTTGTCATATCATACAACTTTGACATGGGCGAGAAATGTTGTGCAAATATATTTTAGTATTACTGCTATAAATGGAAAGAAATACTTGTCAAGGAGAGGTTTTAAGGATGAATGCCAGAACAAAGGCCTTAAAATATTTAAAATATATTCTTTATTTATCTGTTTTACATATATGACTTACTTTTGCCCTTCAATTGCATGATGATGGGTTGAAAGCGACGTTAAATCCTATCACTCACACTTCAATTGCATGTCATTATTTTATCATGTTTTTATTTTACATGTATACTGCTAACTGTAACAAGCATATATTCATGTTCAGATTTTGGCAGTAATATGATATAAAAAAACTTTAGTTAAAAACGTTAATTGGATTGTAGGGAAATATTTGAAGTGTCACTATTAATATTATCAATATCAAAATTTTTCGTTGTTTTATTGATCCTGTTGGGAATTGCGGCGTGGCTGAAATTATTGGGATACCTCTTCTACATGCATAAACTTTGCATCTAATATGTGCAGACTATTCACTACATGCATCATTTGAATAAAATTTCCCAATCTTCAAAATATTTTTTTGTCATTTAATTTGATTAAATGTTGTTTAGCATGTTTTTCTTAATTAAGTAAATGTTGCTAAATGTAACAAGATCCTTTTGTTGAATTTACAATGTAAGATAATTTATCTTGAAGACTGTATACATGTTTTCTTGAGTAAGAATATTTAACTCAACAGCCTTGAGAAATATTTTCTTATCCAAGTTAACAGCTTTGAGAAATATTTTCTTATCCAAGTGGTCAGTTTTTCTTGAACAAGTTAATTATCTGGAATAAGTTTAATATTCTTACCCCACTCCAAAAATATCTTACTTTAGATTTCCTAGCAAGATAAATTATCTTACTGAAGGAAAAATAAGATTTTTTTTCTTAAATGAGTAAAAAGAGCCAAGATAATTTTTCTCAATTAAGATCTTCGAATAAGATTTGTGAATCTTGAGTAAGATAAATAAACTTGTAATTTTCTTATCCAAGTAAATATCCATAAGTAAATTATTCTTACCCCACTCCATGATAATTTATCTTATTTCAAGATGATTTTTTCTTAAAATAAGTTTTTTTTTTCTCGTTTTAAGTACCCTATTTTTGGCAGTGAGGGACGTGCTTTATAGACGATGTCACACATGCGCAGGTCGGCAATTGTGGGAAAAGGGCTCTTCGGTGAACTTAACGCTCTAGCATAACGCATTGACGCCATGATGTAGACAGATGAGAGAACAACAACAACATCAAGGATGACAGGTCAATCACGTTGTTATCCCACGCTGGGGGAGCCGCGTTGGGCATGTTTACAATTCTCGTAAGCTCTTGTCCAATCAGAAGAGGTCGTTTGAGAAAGTTCAATCTTCGGTCAGGGTCGCTCTTGGCCTAAGCGTCTTCGAGCAGTCCAGGATACCGTTGAGGCAGCATGTTTTGAAAGTTGTTTGCTCATTAGTAGTAACCCCATATCCTCTTGCAAGTGACGTTTTATGCTAGAGCATTAAGGTCACCCAAGAGCTTGGTCTTCATGATGGACCTGTGCGTGGGATCACCTTTCATTTCAAGCGGCATAGGGCTATACCGTTCATAGATGGCCATGGCTATTTTCCTGATGTTAGGGCGCATTTGGATGTACGCATGAATGGGTTGAGAGCTTGGAGCTTTCGGAGCTGTTGGAGTTCGGAGCTCTTGCGTTAAGACGGGCGTTTTGCACGCCTCAATCTCGGAGCTCGGAGCTCCGAAGCTCTCGGAGCTCTTGGAGCTCGGAGCTCTTGGAGTCTGAGCTCGGAGCTCTTGGAGCTCAGAGCTCGAAAGTGACGCCATCGTACGCATCCGCACACACCTGTGATGCACCCGCACCCTGGTATACTCTATGCTCTACGGACATTGGGAAATATGTCATATATGTCAGCATTTTGAAAGCCATGGGTGATTGAGGTAACCAATAAATTCAACGCTTTATATTTCAGAGAGACGGGCATATTTTAACCCTATCTGGCCTGGGCGATTTGGGGTGTACCGCAGCCGGGGGGGGAGGGGGTCGGAAGAGGCCCCTCCGTATTTATTTTCGTTATCGCTAAGGCTAGGGGGCTAAAATTTACCACACTATATCATTGGGTCAAGCTCTACCAGAAAATGTAAAAAAATCCAAGATGGCCGCCTTGTTGACGTCACTGTGTCGTCATTTTCAAAAAGGGCATTTTTGGACCATTTTTTGGTCAGAATTTTCGAATTTATTATTTTTGCCCTTTCTTCGAAAAAGCTGCATGATAAATTACTCAATAATAATCTGATATGAAATAAAATACATTTTACGACATAATAACCAGGAAATGCCTCACGGCGGCCATCTTGGATATTTTGATTTCCCCAAGGATGCCAAGGTGGCATCATCCGGTTTCGTGATCAGCGCATCGAAAAGATATAGAAACCATAAAAAAACATTAGGTGGACTGTATTTCCAGGTTTTTCGACCTGCTCCCGGACTATTTTAACTATAACTACCTCTTTTAAGCTCTAAAGTTTTGGCTATGGGAAATTGAGAAGGGGGGGGGGGGGCTAATTGCAATATCCTCAACCAACACACCATTGTAACCACACCATCCTTTGTTAAACATGATATATGTATTATATATATGGTAGCATACATGTATTTCAATATCCGGAACTTTCATGTGGGTTCATACAGACATATAATTTTAATTTCAAATTAACCTGGGATCTCTGTAAGGGGTTCAGGAGACGCCTGTACTACTATCTTTCGCACGACCCCACCGTTTGTTGAAATGGTGACGAAAACATACCTGTATACAGTATGTCCTTACGGGCTGATATTCTCACAGCACTATTTCCAAAGACATCACGTATTTTCAAAATCACTCCGTTTTTAAGTTTCAGTGTATATTTGTTGAGTTTCGTTTGGCTTTTTTATACTGCAGTGTCGTGACCGTATCGTCCAAAGATATGAGAAATTTCTTGGCGTAATATGTGGGATTGATTGTAAGCGTGTAAATGTTAAACAATTTTGTGACATTTTAATTGAGTTAGCGTCATTGAGTGTTCGCTTTCCGGCACATGACCCGGTCTCAAATCAATCAAACAAAGCTGATTAAGGGGGAGGGGGGTCTGAGAGAATTTGACATTTTTTGTCAGGTTGAAATTTTCAAAAAGGCACTAACTGATCAAGCGTGTATTTTTTCATCTCAGAAAGTTAGGAAACACCATTAAATACAACAAAATATGACTATTTCTTTGAACTAACTCGGAAAAATGACTGGACCAAAATTGAACAAAAATGTAGTGGATTTCTCGAAGTAAAATTTAGAAATTGAAGAAATGTAGTGATGGTTTAAGTCACGAATAAAGTTGAATCATCTCTTCGTTGAGAGTAAACAAGAATGACCTACTTGAAGTTGTTGGAATATCACGATAGAATGCAACACGTGGCCAAACAAACTGAACTGTTCAGAAAAATGGCGTTTCACATTTCTTCCTGCTCGATGGGCTTTTTCCGGTCTCGATGCATTAACCCTTTGAACAAAATTGAACACCTTTCAATCAAAGTCAATCTGAATGAGACAGCCATTCAACGTGTTGTTGTTTCGTGTTGTTGTTGTCGTTGGCACATGGTACAGAGGGTTAATGTCATTTAGCTACGCACGTTTATGCTCACCCATTTTCATCGACAAAGGCTTTCAGAACATGCGATCGGAATGCAGAGCCATTCAGCTGGGAGGGCTACTCACCGAACTTCACTACACTACCATCTTTGTAGTCTAAATTTAATGTAATTAGACGAATAATCTGTTTTTCCTCACTTTTACCAAATTATCAAATCTCGTGCGATTGCTCGAGAAGCATGCGACTGGGTATTAGAATAAGGCGGCTCAAAAAAGTAGATCTCCAGAGAGGTTTTCAAAAATGCTTTTCTGCAATGAAACTGTCAAATTAAATATTTTGTATGCTAAATATCACCATATTTCACTGAATTATGATGCTTCTTTGATGTTTATACATGTTATGGACGATATTCTCGGCATGCATATTTGGGTATATGAATATTGTTGACATGTGATGCCTCACGTTGTTTGAAAAAGAATCCCGCTGTGTCACGTTCCGAACTGTGTGAAATCGAAGCGCTAAATTCGATTTGCAGATGGGCTGAAAAGTACGTATCTAACTGTGTATCTGTGAAAAATTTAAATTTGATATCTGCTATAGTTTATTTTCTATTGAATTATCTTTATTTCGTTGTGAAATCGAAGGCAAAATGACGAGATTTCAGCGGTCATTTGTGTACACGCGCAAAGTTGAAAATGAATGTACGGCCACGTGCTTTAGGCGAAATGGATTATTTTGCTCGTAGGTTCTCCAAAGCTTTAAAGGGATCGTTTCCATTAATCGTTTTTTCTTCAGTCGCGATTTTTTTTCAATTTTCTCGATTGAAAAACGATCATTCGCGAATCAGTCGCGAGGATATCGAGAAAAAAAATGAGAAAAAACGATTGAACCTTTTCTGAAAAAAACCATTCTCTCGCAATATCGTTTTTGAATCGTTTACCCATGCGCGATCCGTTCTTGATCGCGAATCTTCAATCGCGAGAGAATCGTTTTTTTCAAGGTGCGAGAGAATCGTGAGGCGGAGTGATATCTGACACATAGGCCGTGTTGCCGTCGTACGCCCCTCTATCCGCGAACTGGGAACTACATGTAATGTTGATTGCGGAATTGTCGATGGAAAAGCCTATATATACTATACTGTATAAATGCGTAAGATAACCGAATAATATATATGATTCACGATCTATAGTCTCCTACAAGCTATATATCTATACACATACCTGTACCATGTTTCCTGTGACGTCCGCTGTCAGATTTACTCTGGCGAAGCGTAAATGACAAAATTACATGTTTATTTAATAATCGTGTGAGCCGACAATGTGTTAATGTTCAGTCATTCCCTTCATACGTCCGATAATTTCCTCATATATTCATGCAACTTGGTATAAACAATACAGGATGATAGTCGCAAATCTTGTTTTTGTAAATACCGGGTATAGGTCATCAGAATGATTATGGCACAGACTTTATAGAGGTGTGAATGGGCGCATGGCGATAACTCAGAACAGCTTAGCCCTCCAGCCGAGAATTTCTAGGTTAATTAAGGTGAAAAATGGTGTAATTAAATATGTATATATTGTTATGGTAAAACATAATTAGGAAAGGGTATCCATTCATGTTTTGGTACAGTTTTTAAACTATTGAGATGTGAATAAGTTCACAGAATCACCATCAAGTTAATTTTATTGATTATAAGAATATTCGCGGCAGTGATTTCATATGTATTATATTAAATACATATCACAATGGTGATTGAATCGCATATAACGGTTGGATTCGCATATGTACAATACTTTTTTATTTTAATTTTACATTTTGATAAATGAACTATGATTGATTCCAAAGGGAAGCTCAAGCCAGAAACCACCTGAATATTATATAATTTCATCTCATACTGGATTAACCAAGCTGGCAAGAGAGAAAAATTTCTCGTCGGAGTACGATCATCGGTTAAAAATTTCGTTTTTTTTCGCAAAACTGAAGATATAAATGTGGGACTTTAAAACCTGTCGGACAGAGAAAGACGTTTTATATTCATATTGTATATTAATGCAGTCATTTCTCATATAGTATTATACACGGCGAGGGGCGTTGTTTGCTGCCTCAGCAACCAAGTCACGTGACCTGAATTATACAGGCCTTTTGAAACACATCTCCGAATCGTCAAGGTTTCCTTTTTAGCCAAAGGCGAGACCTTGATCATCTTGCCAAGCAAACCGCTTTCCCTTATATATTTTCCCTTTGTATTTATTAATTTTCATAATTTATTGAAAATATACGTATTCATCTACCATCAAATATCCCACAAGCCAGGCAACTGTGGGGTTTTGCACTTATAGACTCCCACTTAGGGAGTCGCACAACAAAACTCCCACCCAGGGAGCTCCAGAAAAGATTAATTCACACAACCAAACAAGCAAGCAAAACAATAATGACAGTTGTGAAAAGTTTTACAAATAGCCCGCGCTATATATTAATAATTAAGTGCGTTCGAAGACTCAAAAGCCACGTATGACTATGTTATATTCAATACAGCGCCATCTATGTACACAAGGAAAATGGTGATCTTTGGGCAAAAAAAACACACGAACAGCGAAAATCTGACGAATCAACTCAAGAGAGAGAGAGAGAGAGAGAGAGAGAGAGAATTAATGTTTAACGTCGCATTCAGCAATATTTCAGCTATATAGCGACGATCAAAACAAAATTCTAAGTATTCAATTCAAAAACTCGGTAAACTAATGCGTTAAAACAGGTATACAAACATTATGAACTCAAAATTTCAGCACGCACAGATGCCAAAAACGTTCACGAAAAATACTACACAAGAAATCTGAAACAATACCAGCTTTAAAACACAGAAATACTCAAAATAATAGACGAAATTGCAAGTACAAATGACTCAATCTGACTATATCCGGGCCTGTGTCCCGTAAACAATATATGTAAATATGAAGTTGTAATTATATTCCTACGAAGTAGGCTACTGATCGCAAATTGTCCGGTAATGAGTGAGTCAGTCCATCCGAATCCTTTCGTCGGCAAAATAAGGAGAACCGTTGACATTAGAACCTTGATTTTTGGCATGAACGTGCATTAGGGCATTGTTACCAGCAAGGTCTGATCTGAAATAATTCTGATTAAAATTTGAATTATAATTAACACTTCAGTATATTGTTATAGATACATACCATCCATGTGGCCTTTAACAGTATCATGTTCCTTTTATGACCATGAAGCCAGGGGACCTCCTTATCAGTGGATTTAAAAGTCATTAAGGCTTGTCACTTACTCCTTGGAACAAACACAGAGAGAGGCTCTATCCCAGCCTTGTGGTTTTTAACAGTGATTTATATCCAAGCCCACTGAGATAAGGCTGGTTTCTACTGGTGCTGCTTGTCACATCAAATTACAGTGGTCGGTGTCCTCTAGGGTAACCCCTTCACACTGCATACAGTCTCAGATATACAGATTTTGCACAAGCACAATGAAGAAACACATAATAATTGCCCTCAGATATCTTGTTTATGCTGCGGGTGGTGGATAAAGCTAAATATGATCCAATATACTTTTAGTAGGTATTATTACATATGTTCTAGTATTCTTGTGTCTTTTGGTAGAGCTAAATCAAGAACATTTAACCCCCCCCTCCCCCCCCTGTGTGTGTTTAAATATTTGGCTTCATCAGTGCATACATGTATGAGGGTGTCACAGGTGAATATAAGTCTTTAATAATTTCCTCATTGTTTTTTAATATTTCCTCCAAGTACAGATAGTACAAGTCTGTAGTTATTTCTAGGCAATGTAGAAATATTAATATACACATAAACAAACTGTTGAGTTGAACTCCCAAAACAGCCATGTATACATGTGCACGTTTGATGTATTTTACTGATGTGTTTCAATGCTGTTTTTTATTGAAGTCAAATCACCCACTATTAATTCGCCCCCATCACAACCCTTACCCTCCTGTATAGCAGATACTATAGTATCTTATTGCATGCCTGTCAACTACCCTGGAACATTTCCTAGCTTAGACATTAAACAACCCGCTAAACATGCCATCAAATGTGATAAGGCTGGGAGTACAAGAATGTGCCGTGTATTTTCTGTGGACTGCTTGAGTTGAATTACCGTAAACTACATAAATGCTACCTTTCTACTATAGTACAATGTACTATATATAAAATTTGTTGTATTGTTGGGAAAATAATGTGATTCAAAAAGTTGTTTTGATCCTGTACAAGGGCACTGAAAACCATTAAAGAGATGTAAATGTATTTTCACACGTAAAGCTTGAAATCTACTGAACCTATATTATTCAATCTGTTTCCTTTAATTAAAAAATTGTAAAATTAAATCGGCGATCGTTATTTATTTTGGAATGAAGGCGCATTAGGAGACTGTTACCAACAAGTTCTGAGCTGACCTACTTTTGATGAAAATTTCTGGTGATTTTTGATGAAAATCACTGGCGATTCTGACTTGGGCGGTGCCCATCTTAATATAGGCAGGATTTCAACTGGGGGTGGGAATTTCCAAGAGTTCAGTTCGCGTTCGAGTCCTAATGCCTACTGTACTTCGTAGGTCATGTGACGTTAGTCACACTGCCATGTGTATATATCGTTCACCATTATTCCTATGTATATATGTATATATTTTTTTCAATTTCTTTCAATGTCCCCATCGTATCTATATAACCGTCAACTGAACTGAAACACGCTATAGTTTAACACAAGGCAAAGAAGAATGGAAAAAGAAGAAGAAAAAATGATAGAACTTATAGTTTGACTGAAGTGTTTATGATACATAAACTCGAACGTGTATGCGGGTCAGTCAGGCTGAACCTTGCCGTACTACTTTCGGCTATAATCCTCAATCGGTTTTTTTCAATCGCTTATATTTTCTCGATTAAAAAACCATTCAATCGCGATATCGCTTTTTATTCGAGAAAATTTTCTCGATTGAAAAACGATTGCCAGCAGGAAAAAAAAATCATTCGAGCAGCGATCGCGAATGAATCGTTTATTTTGAAGAAAAAACCCCATTCCCTTGCGCCTTGGAAAATCGCGACTTCGAGAAAATTTGACGAAATAAACGATTCATTCGCGAACGATAATTGGAAACGGTGCCTTAGTTGGATTTTATTTATCCTTTTCCTGGCCTGTTATAGTATTTATTTTCTGAAAGTCGCTTCGCGAAATTCTTTGTCATTTCATTTCATTTTTGCTTTACAAAGGTATTGAAAACATCCCCCCCCCAATACATTTTCTGTCATTTCATGTCTCGTGGCATCATTGTGTCGTAAAATTTGGTCATTATAATGATGCGGGGCGTTTTTGGAAATTTTGACTTGGCGAACATTTTCGAAAATCTCAAAGATCCTGACTATCCTTAATACAACAATGCTGATTAACCGATGTTGAATCGATATTGTTTTTGTTACCACAAGCTACCGTATACCACTGTACATATATGGAAAGAAATTATACACTGTTAAAAAAAACCCTTGGATTTTTGCTTGAATGAGTGAAATTTTCTTAAACGAGAAATCACAGTTTTGTCCTCTATAGAAGAAGAAATTCAAGCACCTGACAAATAAGTCTTTTCATATCAAACGGAATAGTTTTGAGAATTCTTTGTCTGTCCTTGAAAATTTTAAACTCTGCACGTTTTTTATGAATATGCAGAAATGTTTATTTTTCTTATTTAAGAAAAGTCTTAAATAAGTAAAAAGTGGGTGCCCCACAAGAAATTATTTCTTAAATATTCTTACATTTTCTTAATTTCATAAGAAATAATTTCTTGTGTGGCACCCACTTTTTGCTTATTTAAGACTTTCCTTGAATAAGAAAAATAAACATTTCTGCAAATTTACAAAAAGGAAGCGGAGTTTAAAATTGCTAAGAACAGCCAAGAAATTCTTCAAATTACTCTATTTGATGAGAAAACAGTTATTTATCAGGTACTCAGATTTACTGTGCTATAGACACATGATAGAGAACAGAACTGTGATTTCGTCTTTAAGATTTTTTAAGATTATTAATCTCATTCAAGCTATTTTTTTTTACTGTGTATGTACATAGAGTAGCATGTGGTAACAACAATAATATCAATTCAACATCGATTAATCAGCAATGTTTGATTTGAGACCGGGTCTTGGGCTTTCCGGGCTTCTTCTCCTGGTGTGGTGCTCGTTAATATATATCTGAATGTGACACTCATTTGTATGTTGCCTGTTTGATTCACCTGTGCTGACTTACACTACCAAAAATACCCTACTTATTTAAGATAAAGCCCTAAAATTTTCTTGAAATAAGATAATTTTACTCAAAATAATTTAAATTTTAAAAAAAAATTTAAGATTTTTTTATTGTTTCAGTAAAATTTGGAGTGGGGGGAGTATATTTTACTTAAACAGAAATAATAAAGAATTTTCCTTAAAAAAATCTTGTTTAAAGAAAAATCTTAAAATTTTCTTAAATTTAACTTATTTTGAGTAAAATTATCTTATTTCAAGAAAATTTTAGGGCATTATCTTAAATAAGTAGGGTATTTTTGGTAGTGTAAGTCAGCACAGGTGAATCAAACAGGCAACATACAAATGAGTGTCACAGGTTTTTTTTACCTCAATTCTAGATAAATTACCTTAAAACAAGAAATGTTTTCTTAGTTTGTTCCATTCTGCCAGATTTATCTTATCTTAAGAAAAATTATCTTAAATAGGATTTAATTTTACTAGGTTTATCTTGTTATAAGAAAAGTTATTTTTACCAAATGTATGGTGTGATAAGAAAAGTTATCTTAACTAAGATGTCTTTTCTGTGATTCGTCTCCTTAAAATGTAAGATCGTGAATCGAGTGGAAACGGCTCGCTACACTAATAGTATGAACCTGTGGTTTCCTGAAAGAAATTGTTCATTGTCATTTTGTAAGAGTTACTGTTACAATTTGCCTGAGATATACGTGAAATTATATCTTCTACTTGAGTGAGGAACATATTTTTGTAATTTAGTATTTTTATCTGCAAGTCCACCTTCACGTGAGGTTGTGGTTTTCATATGGGTTCCTGTATTTGATGCCGCCGTTTTCAACTGAAGATTTCATGTTCTCCCACAATTCTCGCGAATTATGTTGATATCCAGGTACATTATTGAGGAAACTCAACTGAGCCTCTCAGTGGATCATTCTACAGATGAATGAGAGTAGTATGTTGGTCAATGTGTTCAATGAACTGAGCGAGAACGTCGAAAATGAGATTTGCTTTCTTTGGGAATGGATTTACAGATATACAACAACAACAACAACAAATTGGGAAACATAAACTAGATCCTAGGGACTTCTGCTGGTGAAAGTGCGGAACTACAGATCTGTTTCGTCGTGTTTGTCTACCTGAACACAGGTAATTAGAAAGTAAGTTTAAGACTGTTACATTGGTTTCAAAGCAAACGCGAAAAAAATATATGTATAAAAAGCAAAGATACAAGCTCGACCTCCCATGTGCACAGCAATGTACCATGTGCACAGCAATGTAGAAACATATTTCCAAGAAAAGCTTCGCCCATGTCGAAGAGATATAAGAAAGCAACACATTTTTATATACATTAGCTAATCAAATTATTTAATATTTACAGTATAATGGAAAAAAACTGAAAATGTGTTTTTGAATTCTCCAAAAGTATTTTGGGGTTGAATAAGCTTATTCATTATACATGTCAAATAGGTATTCAAACCAAAGTCATTGCATCAAGCCAGGTCTATTCAGGAAACATGTCTTTGAAATGTAAATTGGTGGCAGGTTGCCTCTGACAATCTTGACTGGTAAAAACTTTCTGGGCTTTGAGTATTTGCATAAAACATCGGATCTGGATTCTACATGGTTTGCAGTGTATTGATTCCTCCAGTGTTTCCTAGTTCTTTTCTTCGGCTTTGGAAGAATATTCGTATATGAACTTGGATGTATGCTTTAGCTTGCAAGTTCTTGCAACCCTGTCTGCGACTAAACATTGGGACTTTCTCCACCACAAGCACCTGATGAGCACAAAGTCTGAGCAATTCTATTTGAACAGTTTAGGTGTTTTTACTATCAAGAGTGCAATATGCTGTTATATTTGTAATGTCTATGTAGAATTGAAGAGGACAGATTTTCTAAATTTTAAGAATTATCCATCATATCTTTGGTGTTTGGCAATTTTTCATGGTTTTAATTATATCAGTCTATTGTCATATTATACAACTTCGACATGGGCGAGAAACGTTGTGCAAATATATTTTTGTATTACTGCTATAAATGGAAAGAAATACTTGTCAAGGAGAGGTTTTAAGGATGAATGCCAGAACAAAGGCCTTAAAATATTTAAAATAATTTCTTTATCTGTTTTACATATGACTTACTTTTGCCCTTCAATTGCATGATGATGGGTTGAAAGCGACGTTAAATCCTATTCACTCACTCACACTTCAATTGCATGATATTATTTTGATAATGTTTTTATTTTACATGTATATTGCTAACTGTAGCAAGCATATATTCATGTTCAGTTTTTGGCAGTAATATGATATGACAAAAAAAAATAGTTAAAAACGTTAATTGGATTGTAGGAAAATATTTGAAGTGTCACTGTGGAGCTCGTTGTTTTATTGATCCTGTGGGAAATTGCGGCGTGGCTGAAATTATTGGAATACCTCTTCTACATGCATAAACTTTTGCATCTACTATGTGAAGACTATTCACTACATGTATCATTTGAATGAAATTTCCCATCTTTAAAATATTTTTTTATCATTTAATTTGATTAAATCTTGTTTAGCATGTTTTTTCTTAATTAAGTAAATGTTGCTAGCTCAAGATCCCTTTGTTGAATTTACAATGTAAGATAATTTATCTTGAAGATTGTATACATGTTTTCTTGAGTAAGAATATTTAAATCAACAGCCTTGAGAAATATTTTCTTATCCAAGTTAACAGTTTTGAGAAATATTTTCTTATCCAAGAGATCAGTTTTTCTTGAACAACTTAATTATCTGGAATAAGTTTAATATTCTTACCCACTCCACAAATATCTTACTTTAGATTTCGTAGCAAGATAAATTATCTTACTGAAGAAAAAATAAGATTTTTTTCTCTCAAATGAATAAAAAGCGCCAAGATAATTTTTCTTAATTAAGATCTTCGAATAAGATTTGTGAATCTTGAATAAGATTAATAGACTTATAATTTTCTTATCCAAAGAAGTATCCATAAGTAAATTATTCTTACCCCACTCCATGATAATTTATCTTATTTCAAGATGATTTTTTTCTTCAAAAAGTACCCTATTTTTGGCAGTGTTTTGTTTGTTATGGCGACTGACTTGGAATATTTAGCGTGTACTTTTTCTGTTGTGGTCGAGTCGTTTTCGTGACTGTTTCGCAAAGTAGGTTGTAAATGCAGATTTCCAGTCGGGGGACATTCAGACAATGGGTCAAACAGGTTAGGGTTAACCCATATCTTCCCATACAAGCGTGTTTTAAAGAATATTTCAAAATTCCGGAGGTGAACTGAATCTTTTTGACGAAAAAAATGTCCGTATAATGCCGCTTCAAATCCTGAGATAGTTATAGAATTCTATAATATGCAAAACATTTCCTGAAATTTCACTTTTAGCTAATAAGTGACTATGGGTGGATTCTGGCAAAAATTCTATTTTTATTTTCATTTTCTCACTTGGAATGCTTGCACCTGCTGACCAAACTATGCGTTTAAGAATTTCATCATCGGGAAAATTGTTTTGTAGAAATTATTCACAAAATCATTTTTGAGATTTTAAAATTAACGAAATTTCTAAAAATACGATCCTGAAAAAGTGTTATTATTTCACGCATCTTTTCATGTTACTGATTAATTATTGGTAGTAACTTTTCAACGAAAATACACCGGGGAAAGTAGCAAAACTTGCGCGTTTACGGGTTTTTTGAAATAAATTAATTGGTGCAAAACCCTGAATGTAAACTCTCCAATGTTTTTTCAGAGATACGAATAGATATTAGTGTCATATTCCAACTGTCAATTTATCATTAAAAGTGCATTCGATCGTGGTAATAATGATATACCCAACTGGGAAGGTTAGTTCTAACCTGTCAAATCCAGTCGTCTAGGGAATGGTTTCCGGGGTTGATGTCGCGCGATATCACGTTCAATGTGTTGAAGTTGAAGGTTTTGGACGGTGATCTGTTTGATTTACATTTATTCCAGTATTCCGAGTTGAAGTCGCGATGCACTGGCTTTGTCAACACATGTTTTGTGGCGTATTTCTTCAAAGAGTATGGCAAGGTATACATTCCATGACAGTTGTTCATTTTCGAGTTGGACATCATTAAGGGGGTGATATACAGGTTAGGACCAACCGTCACAGTTCGGTATATCAATATCTGATATTACCACGATCGGTTACTCTTCTAATGATAAATTGATAGTTGTAATATGACACTAATATCTATTCGCATCTCTGAAACAAAACATTACCGGTAGCGAGTTTACATTCAGGGTTTTGCATAAATTAATTACTTTCGAAAAAACCTCAAACGCGCAAGTTTTGCTACTTTCCCGGTGTATTTTCGTTGAAAACATGCTACCAATAATTTATCAGTAACATGAAAATATGCGTCAAGTAATAAAACTTCATTTCAGGATCGTACTTTTAGAAATTTCGTTAAATTAAAAATCTCACAGTTCGGCAGAAAAAATGATTTTGTGAATAACTTCTACAAAACAATTTTGCCGATGATAAAAATTCTTAAACGCATAGTTTGGTCACCTACTGACCAGCATTCCATTTGAGAAAATGGAAATAAAAATATAAGTTTTACCAGAATCCACGCATAGTCACTTTTTAGCTAAAAGTTACTTTTCAGGAAATGTTTTGCATATTATAGAATTCTAACTATCTCAGGATTTGAAGAGGCTTTATACGGATATTTTTTCCTCAAAAAGATTCATTTCAGTACCGGAATTATGAAATATTCGTTAAAAACGCTTGTATGTGAAGGTATGGGTTGACCCTAACCTGATATATGTTCAGCAACCTTTTTTCATAGAATCACAGGTGATCTGATCACTAAATAGGCAATATAGTTGGTGGCCAATATATCAAAATTTTCCCCAACCCTTGCTGAATGTGAATATGGCATCCCTTTAAATAAACAATGTAAATTGGAGAATATAATTACAGAAACAAAGCGTCTCGGCACTGCCAGCAGCGATAAAGAATAAACACAGACTCTTGGAAGATGGTCCTAAAATTGTATGCAATCACTGCTACAACATAGACTATGCCATGAAAGAAAACTCAATTGGAAAGTATTTTTAAACGATTTTTTTCATTTACTATGTCAACATAATTGTCAAAGGCAATGCTAATTCCTGTCAGCCAAGTGGTCAGGACATCGTCATCTTCACATTTCAAGTTACATCTACACCAACATTCCGTCATTTACCTTGGCCATCGTCAACAACGCTCTTTCAAATATTCACAAACGGATGTCATATATGCACCAACACATTGCTCTTGTTCTCTATGACCGAGTGGTCTAAGGCGCTTCGCTTGTGGCCGCTAGCCTCACACCACTGAACCGGCATGGGTTCGAGCTCAGCTGGTTCACGTGTGAAAGTTTGTCAGTTACTTACCGACGGGCGATGGTTCTCTCCGGGTACTCCGACTTCCTCCACCAACTAAAATGAATGTCACCATATAAGTGAAACAACCTTGAGTGTGACAATAAGCCAAATTCCCCCTTTCCCTCTTAGTAGTGCTGAAACGTCTGATGTCTGCTTTATGAAATACGCTTAGCACACGTCAATAGGAAAAGTGAACCCTTTGTTCGTCATATATATCGGGAAAAGCCCATTATCAACAGCCAATAATCTGGGATGTTAACATATACCGGCATTACATAAAACAACAACAACAACATATCAGAACTGCTTTCAAGTAAACCACAGCTTTGTCTTGCTCGTAAACTGCGAATTATGATATCACTAATGGCTTGATAATATACAGTATTGGAAGGTTTATATGAGCCCATGGATAAACAGTTATAATACAAGGCCACCTTTCCCGTGAACGAAATCATCAATTTCTTTGTATTTTATAGCATTTTGAACTTTTGGAGGTTCAGTGCAATTGTATGATTCCCATGTAAACTTCAATCTGTGATGACGTCCTTGAAGTTATACAAAGGAATTTAAATTCCCGTTCTCACTTTCTGTATTTTCATCTTAAAATAGTTACTGTGTCAAATTTATTTGACTCTTATTCTGACATAAATTCACACAAGGAATATACACAACCTTGGCTCAGATTCTGGATCCTACTGGGTATAACTATATACGACCTTCGCTCAGATTCTGAATGTTCCTGGGTATCTTCACAGACTTGGCTCAGATTCTGAATGTTCCTGGGTATCTTCACAGACTTGGCTCAGATTCTGAATGTTCCTGGGTATCTTCACAGACTTGGCTCAGATTCTGAATGTTCCCGGGTGTTTACACAGCCTTCGCTCAGCTTCTGAATGTTCCTGGGTATATACACGACCTTCGCTTCGATTCTGATTTCTCCTGGACATATACACGGCCTTCGCTCAGATTCTGAATGTTCCTGGGTATATCCACGGCCTTCGCTCAGATTCTGAATGTTCCTGGGTATATACACGGCCTTCGCTGAGATTCTGAGTGTTCCTGGGTATATACACGGCCTTCGCTCAGATTTGGAATGTTCCTGGGTATATCCACGGCCTTCGCTCAGATTCTGAATTTTTCTGGGTATATACACGGCCTTCGCTCTGATTCTGAATGCTCCTGGGTATATACACGGCCTTCGCTCAGATTTTGAATGTTCCTGGGTATATAAGCGACCTTCGCTCAGATTCTGAATGTTCCTGGGTATATACACGGCCTTCGCTCAGATTCTGAATGCTCCTGGGTATATACACGGCCTTCGCTCAGATTCTGAATGCTCCTGGGTATATACACGGCCTTCGCTCAGATTGTCAATGCTCCTGGGTATATACACGGCCTTCGCTCAGATTCTGAATGTTCCTGAGTATACAAACGACCCTCGCTCAGATTCTCAATGCTCCTGGGTATATACCGGACCTTCGCTCAGATTCTGAATGCTCCTGGGTATATACAGGACATTCGCTCAGATTCTGAATGCTCCTGGATATATACACGGCCTTCGCTCAGATTCTGAATGCTCCTGGCTATATACACAGTCTTGGCTCAGATTCTGAATGTTCCTGGGTATATACACAGCCTTCGCTCAGATTCTGAATGCTCCTGGATATATACACGGCCTTCGCTCAGATTCTGAATGCTCCTGGGTATATACACGGCCTTCGCTCAGATTCTGAATGCTCCTGGGTATATACACGGCCTTCGCTCAGATTGTCAATGCTCCTGGGTATATACACGGCCTTCGTTCAGATTCTGAATGTTCCTGAGTATACAAACGACCCTCGCTCAGATTCTCAATGCTCCTGGGTATATACAGGACCTTCGCTCAGATTCTGAATGCTCCTGGGTATATACAGGACATTCGCTCAGATTCTGAATGCTCCTAGATATATACACGGCCTTCGCTCAGATTCTGAATGCTCCTGGCTATATACACAGTCTTGGCTCAGATTCTGAATGTTCCTGGGTATATACACAGCCTTCGCTCAGATTCTGAATGCTCCTGGATATATACACGGCCTTCGCTCGGATTCTGAATGCTCCTGGCTATATACACAGCCTTCGCTCAGATTCTGAATATTCCTGGGTATATACACAGCCTTCGCTCAGATTCTGAATGCTCCTGGGTATATACACGACCTTCGCTCAGCTTCTGAATGTTCCTGGGTATATACACGACCTTCGCTTCGATTCTGATTTCTCCTGGACATATACACGGCTTTCGCTCAGATTCTGAATGTTCTTGGGTATATCAACGACCTTCGCTCCGATTCTGAATGTTCCTGGGTATCTTCACAGACTTGGCTCAGATTCTGAATGTTCCCGGGTGTTTACACAGCCTTCGCTCAGATTCTGAATGCTCCTGGGTATATACAGGACATTCGCTCAGATTCTGAATGCTCCTGGATATATACACGGCCTTCGCTCAGATTCTGAATGCTCCTGGGTATATACACAGCCCTGGTTCAGATTCTGAATGTTCCTGGGTATATACACAGCCTTCGCTCAGATTCTGAATGCTTCTGGATATATACACGGCCTTCGCTCAGATTCTGAATGCTCCTGGCTATATACACAGCCATCGCTCAGATTCTGAATGTTCCTGGGTATATACACGACCTTCGCTCAGCTTCTGGATGCTCCTGGGTATATACACGACCTTCGCTTCGATTCTGATTTCTCCTGGACATATACACGGCCTTCGCTCAGATTCTGAATGTTCCTGGGTATATCCACGGCCTTCGCTCAGATTCTGAATGTTCCTGGGTATATACACGGCCTTCGCTGAGATTCTGAGTGTTCCTGGGTATATACACGGCCTTCGCTCAGATTTGGAATGTTCCTGGGTATATCCACGACCTTCGCTCAGATTCTGAATTTTTGGGGGTATATACACGGCCTTCGCTCTGATTCTGAATGCTGCTGGGTATATACACGACCTTCGCTCAGATTCTGAATGCTCCCGGGTATATACACGGCCTTCGCTCAGATTCTCAATGCTCCTGGGTATATACACGGCCTTCGCTCAGATTCTGAATGCTCCCGGGTATATACACGGCCTTCGCTCAGATTCTCAATGCTCCTGGGTATATACACGGCCTTCGCTCAGATTCTGAATGTTCCTGAGTATACAAACGACCCTCGCTCAGATTCTCAATGCTCCTGGGTATATACAGGACCTTCGCTCAGATTCTGAATGCTCCTGGGTATATACAGGACATTCGCTCAGATTCTGAATGCTCCTGGATATATACACGGCCTTCGCTCAGATTCTGAATGCTCCTGGCTATATACACAGCCTTGGCTCAGATTCTGAATGTTCCTGGGTATATACACAGCCTTCGCTCAGATTCTGAATGCTCCTGGATATATACACGGCCTTCGCTCAGATTCTGAATGCTCCTGGCTATATACACAGCCTTCGCTCAGATTCTGAATGTTCCTGGGTATATACACAGCCTTCGCTCAGATTCTGAATGCTCCTGGGTATATACACGACCTTCGCTCAGATTCTGAATGTTCCTGGGTATATACACGGCCTTCGCTCAGATTCTGAATGTTCCTGGGTATATCCACGGCCTTCGCTCAGATTCTGAATTTTTCTGGATATATACACGACCTTCGCTCAGATTCTGAATGCTCCTGGATATATACACCGCCTTCGCTCAGATTCTGAATGCTCCTGGCTATATACACAGCCTTCGCTGGGATTCTGAATGTTCCTGGGTATTTTCACAACCTTGGCTCAGATTCTGGATGTTCCCGTGTTCACACAACCTTCGCATAGAATGTGAATGCTCCTGGGTGTATTCAAAGCCTTAGCTCAGATTCTGAATTGTCCTGTTTATATTCAAAGCTTTCTCTCAGATTCTGAATTGTCATGTTTATTTTCAAAGCCTTCGTTCAGATTCTGAATGTTCCTGGGTATTTTCACAACCTTGGCTCAGTTTCTGAATGTTCCAGATTATTTTCACAGCCTTGGCTCATATTCTGATTGTTCCCGTCTTTATACAACCTTAGCTCAGATTCTGAATGCTCCTGGATATATACACAGCCATCGTTCAGATTCTGAATATCCCTGGATATATACACAGCCTTCGCTCAGATTCTGAATGTTCCAAGGTGATATGTCATCAAACAATCAAACAATTTCTATGTCTAAAATCAATTTCGGGTATAAGGTGGACCTGGGATATGAATAACCCAGGGTGGACGAAATATATTCCTTTGCTTTAATACTAGTTCACTGAAGAATGAATTCCGTGGTAACATAATTGAATCTGATTTTACTGCATACCCAGTTTCAAATGTTTCTGGCAAAATAGAACATGTTTCGCGCTTTGAAGTGAAGACAATACTTCATAGTTGATATAACAAAATTGTGTAGTCGAAAAAGAGATCTACATGGGATCGTCTGTGGTGTCATTATTGACGGAATTTACATCGGAATGCTCGTTTGCTTTCACACGGGTATGTGAGGTATGTGCGGACATGGTGCTGGTTGCCCCCATCGTTGTTTGTCCACCTTCAGCAAATCGTCCAATTTCTACCTTGTTCCGCTTCATCATTATCTAGGGACAGTAAGAAAATCAATGTTACAATTAGTGAAACAATTTTGCTCAGTGCCGTCATTATCTGAGAAGAGTAAAATAATCAATTTTACAATTAGGTAATTTTGAAAAGCTCGTCTTTTTGTGTTCATGAAGATTGGCCGGATATTTGTCCTACAGGAACTTCTTTCTACACCGGTTACAACAACGCATCTTGTGTCTTCCCATGGAAGATCAGACGAATCTCGAATGTTTCCGAACCGTCTTTAATCGCTGGAAACCGATGCATCAAATTATATTATTGAAACATATTCCATTTTCGATATATATAATTTCTATAACCATACTAAATTACCGTTCTCTCTACGATAGCTTGAACTAATGATCATGGCTAAGAGAGAAAATGCTCATTTATTGCTGACATCCTTCTCACATTACACCAATAACTATTATCAATACCAGTGGCGGATTATTATGGCATGACGCTTTTGCAAAATCCCCGGCAACTGTTTTTCTTGAATACAGTTAAGACGTTTCGAATTACTTGTATACATCTATGAACTTCGTTTCTTATACAAAATAATCCGACGAGTATGACAGCCGCGTTGAACTCATGAACGACAGGCCTGGAACTGCAACGGAAAAACGCCTTCCTAGCAAGTGCGCATGCGTGCGATGACGTCGCATGTCAAAGGTCATCTGGAAGTGACCTCGAACTGAAAGAGGAAGTCATTATCGTATGCTCTCTGAACACCTCACCACGCCTCACAAATCGCCCCCACCCGCAAGTGCGAGTGCGGTGACGTTACAGGCCAATAATCAAAATGTCATCCCTGTTGCAGCACTGCACAATGAGCGAGTACTCCGACGTCCGTGCATCGCGAGTGACGTCATCAGTGCCAGGTTTCTCTGTAATGCATACTTCTCCCGTTGTTGAGTTTAATATTTCCTACTTATGATTTCATTGATCACGCTGACTAATTGAATAATATGATGAGTGAATTATTCGGATACTGTAATTCTTTAGCAGAGATTTTCAATATAATTTCTTCATGTGGTTACGCTCATACAATCCGTAATTTTATAAAAAAAATTACCTAAATGTATGCTATTATTCTTCCATTATTATTAGATAGTGCTTATATATTGCCAAAAAGTTAGGATAAGATGAAATGTATAATGTTCTATTTGAACTAGCTATTTATATATAAATGTAATATGGCATTTGATCACGGAACTTCGGTTACAACCATATTAACGTTGAGTGTTGTTGTTGATCTACACTTCCGGTTGTTCACCTACCGCTACAAAGAAGAATAAAATAGTCCGTTCTATTCAGAATGAAGTCGGATCCATGGTGAACAAATAAGTTTCATCAGAAACATTTCGGTTCCCACGTGGAATCATGGTTTCAATGATTGCATTCGTTTGTGTCGGAAGTACCAACTGTGGTCCATAATCTCTAGTCATGGTTCCTGTGACAAAGCCGATCCATGACAGCAAACGATTTCGCCAGGACGAATATCAGCTGTTTTATTAATTAGTCTTTTCGAACAGTCATCGTGACCTCATGACCTCTCCGAATATGCAATTTACTTACTTTGGGGTAGAAAACCAGAATCAGGGATACTGTTGTGCAGAACAAAATCAGCATGGAAATGAGCGCATATTTGATAAGGTATTGTTCATCAGTAAGCACGTGCCCAATAGGCACTGCAAATGCGCACAGAACGGTGACGTTGTACACACACATTCCTATCGTCTTGGAGTCATTCAGACCTGGAACTGAGACCTTCCGTGTCTCCCATGCCAGAAACGATCCCAAGAGAAGAACAAGGCCCTTGTACGAATATATAGCGATTTGAAACCACAGCGCGTAGGTGCTGTCACATCCAGTATAGATTGGTATAATGATGATGTCTTCATCTTCCTCGTCTCTCTGAATAAGAATAGTACAAATTTTCAATATTTTAAAATAGTATAAGGAGTATGTGAATATGTTGACTGTAAATGTTTGGAACCAATTCCCAAGGCCGCCACCAGATGGCGCCAGCTATAGGTCGATTGGGCTCGAAAATAATCTCGAACGATTCAGCGGAGAGACCCCAACTTACAATATCCGTGTGAGGTCTACGTTGTCTTAACCCTACCTGGCTTTGGGAGTCTTCTGTCTCTCCCGGACAGCAACAAATTGAGAGCTGAAACTCCGTAACTTTTTCGATTATCATATTGGGGTCATTTTGGGCCTATTTGCAATAGGCCCATGAGCAGAGGATCATGAGTAAATTCAAAATGGCGGCCATGCGGGGTACCAGAGAACTGATATTTTCGTCATATTTCTTTAAAAAATGTGGATTTTTTTTTGCATTTTCCTTTATAGCTTAACCCAAAGATATAGTGTGGCAAGTTTCAGCCCACTAGCCTTAGCGATAGCGAAGATATATAGCGGGGCACTCCCCCCCCCAAGGCTGCGGTACACCACAAATGGCCCAGACCAGATAGGGTTAAGCTAATGATAGATCGCAACATTCCATTGTATTGCATTTGGAGAAAATTCACGAGGACCGTCGTGATTGCATATGGTCAAAATTGCATGTTGTCGAAACAAGAATATACCGTATAGTAAAATATATTATAATATACACAAAGAAATGGAGCTCATGTGAAGCAAGCGTCAAATGTATCGGGTAGACAATGACAAAGAAATAAATTGACCACAGTTCAAGTGAATGAATCAAATGAACATATCCAGGACGAGCCAGTAGTTAACCGGGAATCGTACCAGTTCAGATAAAACTTTCTCCTTGGCTGTGAAAGTGTCCACTCCGGCCCAAATCCCGAGAACAAGAATATCGCATGCCGTCATAAGACCAACCAAGATGAACAGTCGAGAATCTTTGATTACCTGTAATGAAATTCCCACAGCCATTGAGAAGATTTCATATTCGAAGAAAAAGGCTGTCACGAAACATTCACGCTCAAAGAGTGACTGAGATATATTCAAAACTGTCAGGAACGAGTTGTCGGGCGGTATTTGTTCTGGGCAAAAATGGAAAGTAGTCAGCTATTCAGCTCAGACAGCTGCTTTAATATTCTCTCTCTTCCCCCGGACTATTAAAGTGTCGGGCTGTATTATAAGCCAAAACGCACAGCAAAGTATTAGATTTAGACTATTCAAGGTAACTTTACACTAATATTACCCGGTGTATCAGTTAGTCAGTATATATGTATCCAAATCAGAGTCGGCAAATCCTGATGACGTAATATCTAACTGAATCCATTTCCCTTTGTAATATTACCATGCTTATACGGTGCTAAAGACATATTCATCAGTAATATCTCATTTGAATCAGTTGAAAATCTTTGCTATCAAGTTAGTATAATTTCCATTCCAAGACAGGACGGCGTCGGTGACACGGGTCTATTCAAGTTGCTAGTTCTGTATCAATCACATAAAAAACAAATGATACAAATTTCACTGAACTACGCATCTGATGCCAACAGACGGACCATTGTCAGAGGATACCCCATTACATCTTTTATCTGAAGTATCACGGGGGAACACGGAAATTATACGTGTCATTAAAATAACTAATTACCTCCAGAGTGAAAAAGGATATCTTTATGTCCTATTTTTAAGACAGACAGACCTTTATTATATATTTTGATCTACCGGTAATAAAACAAAGTCCAAGAAAAATATGGTTCAGTAAAATATCATCTTACCGAGCTAAGGGAACATCACATTTCAGTAGATTATTACCCTTAGCAGATTGACTTCATATTTGACCCTTCACAGTGCATTATGTCACATGACCACTCCCGTATAAACGAGCAAATGAAATTATCTTGTTTAAAATATTTGTCCTGGAAATGAGGTTATGTTTGTGTTGTTATGGTGGAAGATTGTATGAACGTACAGTACCTTCTTCTCCAGAGTCTTGTTGGTGAACAGCTGATGAACACGCCAGATCTTGGAGAACATCGATCCGAACGCCACCGTGAAAGCCATCGTTATCAGCCAAGTCTTTAGCTGGAAATAGAGAGAAGTTCTCAAATGAATGCCAAAGAGGGCCGTTGTGGAGGATAAGAATATCCGGTGGCCAAGAGTGTCCCACTCCTATTTCTAACCCAGCTAGGACACTTTTCTCCACATTGGGGACAAGTGTCAGTCCTTGGTTGCAATAGAAAAGGATATGAAAAGGGACACTAATCACCAGGACATTCTTATCTACCACACCGGTAACCAGTTAGCCTACACAGAGAAAAAGGTTCCTTAAAAATTTGAGGAATATTCCC